>JBBCBC010000005.1:15209187-15518822 GCA_037126765.1 Stenogyne calaminthoides | reverse complement strand
GAGATAAGTCTTGACCCCCCCCGTGGATGTAGATCGTTGGATCGAACCACGTATCTCTTGTGTTATTTCAATTTCTGCTTGGTTGTTGTGTATTTGTGATCTGCAGCAAGTGATACCTTTAGGTTTGCAAACTAATACTTTATCTTGTTCCAGCTAATACTTGTTGCAGAGTTCTAACAGTGTCCTAGCTACATTCTAACTCATAAAATTTTTGTCATTAAAACACAACCCCCTAAATTTCAGGTCTAAGATAACATGTTTCCTGTTTATCGTTCATTACTCAATTCCCATAATGTCTCGCACCATCTTCTTTGGTGGCGTGTCTACACCTAATAGCTTCGTTTTGCTCCAAAGAACTTGTCCCCCAACTCAATTTCATGTTTTAGTGTCATCGTCGCTGTTAAATTTGGATTACAAATTTGGCAAAAATATCATATTTTTCAATCCAATTTTTTGCAATCCTTTGTCTGGCCATTTCCTGGCAACCATGGACCAAGCTGTATATCAATTTGTTCGGTTTTGCTCAGAGGATTTCACCCAACTCAATTTCATATTTTATTAGTACGTCTTCAATGTCAATCATGAATTTAAAAATCGGCGCAAAATCGTAAATTTTAATCCAGTTTTCGTAGCCTTCGACCAGCCAATTTCTGGCTACCACGGATAAGTTGTACTTCAATATGTTGGGTTGATCCCAAGAACATTTAAACCAACATAATTTCATGATTCAATATCGTTTTCACTGTCAATTTCATTGTCAATTAAAGAGTTATTGTTAAAAATATTTAATTATCGATTTAAATCGATTTGGTCCATAACTTTGGGCGTTTATTGAAATAATTAAAATGTATATCTCCCATGTTTCAATTTAATTAAAAATATTTTTTGATTTGTGCTTGATTTAGTCCCAAGGCAAAGACCGGTCAAACTACACTAAAACGGCGTCGTTTTAGGGCGTATCCTGCCACGCCCCCTAGTTTAAATGCGGAAATCTTTCTTCGAATCGATTTGGACCGTGTACGACACATGTGTTTTTACCTATTAAAAAAAATGAAAAACGAAAAAAATAATTACACATCATTTATTACAAATAAAAATAAATCAAATTTAAATTAAATAAATATATATATTAAAATATCATTATACTATAAAATAAAATAAATAAAAAAAAGAATATAGGAAGTTTTCAGGAAACTTCCCCACCCCAAAATTAAAATTAAATCAATACTCCCCCAATCAGAAGCAAAAAATTGAGAATCCATCACACTAACACCCCCAAATTGAAGAACCCTAATCCATCAGAAGCAAAAAATCGAGAACTCTAACACCCCCAAATTGAAGAACACTAATCCTCCACCAAATCTCCTAATCGAATTCATGACCCAAATCGATGAATTCTTGAAGTTACACAAATTCTCCACCAAAATCGATGCACCTAATCGAAATCGCGACCCACTCGGATCATGAAGATGGTGATTAATTGGGAAGCCAATGTCCGATTCATTGCCATTGCAATAGGGATGCCATTATCGTCACAAGTTGGAAGAAAATGAGCGTCGTGCGTCGATTTTTTTTTTGCCAAAAGTATCCTCAAGTATCTCAAACCCAACAATTGTCTATTCTCATGGTCGATTATTGAGCTCGATATTATCTCGATTATTGTGCTTGAATGTGGTCGGTGTTGTTGATTGTATCGGTTTTAGGAGAATATGTTATTTTGTGCTTCAAAATTTTGGAATTAATCATTTTGTTGATTATTTGTGAATCTTCTATTGTGTAATCTACTAATATGTGGACTAATATGTTGAGGATTGTAATGTGTTGAATCGATATTAGTGAATTTGATATTGTGGACTAATATGTGGTTAATTTATACTTAAATTTAGAGGCCGATGTATTGCAAATTTTTCCAATGGATTGACACCCTTCGTGTGAGAGAAATTTAGAAATTATTCCCGACTGTTGAGGAAGATGAATTATCGGAGAGATGAGCTAGAAAATGCTCAAAAGATTATTGAAAAGCTTGAGGAAATGGTTATTGTTTTGGAACGTGTGAATGGGAGATTGCAGAAAGAAAAACGAAGGTCCGAAGGTTGACAAAAAAAAAGTGGAGGGTTGAACATTGTGAAGTTGTGGCTAAAGATCTTAGTTGTGTTATGTCTCTGTTTTTGCATTGGCAAAGGTTGGTACTTTTCGTTTTGGTGAAGGTGTGTAGAAGAACAATGGAACCATGATGTTGGAGTGAGTGAAGGTGGTATGAGTAGTTATAATCCCTAGTTTTTACTCATAATGTATGGGAGTAATTATAATCCCTAGTACTTATTCTCTAGATTTGGTGTAGATTTTAGTATCATACTTTATGCAAATGTATGGGTATTTTTTGTATCAGATGTTAGTATCAAATTTGACCAAAATTAATCCAAAAATATTGTTGTATCCAGATGTAGTTATATTTTGCTTGCAAAAACAGTATCAAAACAGTATGTAAACAGGGCATTTTCTGCAAAAAAAAGTGTCAAAACAGGGCATTTTCTGCAAAAACAGGGCATTTTCTGCAAAAACAGTATCAAAACAAGGCATTTTCTGCAAAAAATTGGTACCAAATCAAGACAAATTATACTTGAATTTGATGAAACACATAACAAGACAAAAATCAAGACAAATTATAAGAACTCAATGCATTAACTTTCATAATGATTTCATTGATCAAGACTGCACATATGTGCCAAAATAACATTGTGCTCTGTTTCAACATACCAAAATAGGATAGTAAGGATGATGAGCTGAATACATTGTGCTCACAAAAAAGATGGACATAAGCATAAAAAACTAAAGCAGAGTCTAATGATGAGCTAAATATGACATTGTGCTCTCAAAAACGCAAAAAGTTCCATCACAAACTTGATCAATTGAAATCACAAAAAGCCCAAAAAGTAAACCATCAAAAGAAAGCTAAACTTTCTTCTTTCCTTTCTTGCCACTCTTGTCATTACTACTCCCCTGACTAGACAAATCCATAAACTTCTTCCCACCTTCATCCACAATTATCTTCTTCAAAGTAGATGAGCTCAAAGTCTGCAAGCATCTATTGGTAAAATGGGAATCTGAATAGGGTGGAGGTACTCGAAATTGAACCCTTGGATGCAGTGTTGGAGGTTGATTGGGTGAAGGCCCTTGCATTCCCATTTGCCCCATATGTCCAACTTGCCCCATCTGTCCAACTTGTCCCATTTGCAATTGTTCATGGGGTGTAGGCCCTTGCAAAGTAGGAGGTTTGGAAGGTGCATACCATTTCACAATTGTTATCCGGCTCTCTAGAAATGCTGCAAGGGCAGCCTCATCCTTAGCATTTCTGGACTCATGTACATCACTCTCACTAAACTTTGGAGGTGCAACCTGTAAGTAATAAAATTTCATTATTGTCAATTTATTTATTCATGTATGGTACCTGTAATTAATATGAGACTTGCACAATAGTGTCATTCGATCATCAATAATTGTTGATGCACTCTCACTATTTTGTGTATTTTGTCCAATTCCATGTTCCTAAAATTTAACAAACTACTCAAGAACTTAAAGTTGAAACAGTCTTTCTTAAATTTTTTTAGGAAACATAATTATAAGTCAAAATCTAACCTTGTTCTTGTTACATCCGAAATTTTTTTCTTTGAACTTGGTACATCTAGTGCAAGTATATGTACCTTTCTCTTCTTTGCCATGCATCTTCTATAGAAAGCAAGCTTCGACTTTTGGATGGTGAGTTGTGGATGAAGGTGTTGATGGCCCACTTTTTACCCACCCTCTCTTCCTTCTTCTTGACCTTGAGGTGTGGTTGAAGGTGTTGATGATTGTCCACCTGCACTAAAATAAACAAAATGTATAAACAAAATGTAACACAATTAAGACTAAATCACTAGACAAAATAATTGAAAAATACTTGTTGATGTTTTGAACAGCTTCTTTTATTATGCCCCTTTTGACCACACTTCTTGCAGGTGACTGTCTTCTGTTGTCTTTTCAACTTCTGGCCCTTTTTGTGTTTGATTTCCTTCTCACCTTCTTCCTTTCTTCTTTTTTCTTTATGTCTGCCTTTCCTTGATCTGGTCCCAAAGTTGGGTGGCAATGGTGGAATGTACAGAGAGTTTCCCCACAGTTTATCATAGCTTATCCCAAAGATTGGATACTTGTATGCCACATTATACTTCTCCACGGTGTAGTAGTTATGAACAAAGTCTTCAGGTTCAAGATTTTCACCAAGTATTGCACATATGGCATGTGTGCAAGGAATCCCACTTAGCTGCCATGCATTGCAAGTACATGTCCACTTCTCCAAGTCTCTTGTGTGTCCCCCTCCATATATATGTCTCACTTGGTAATGAATATTAATGCTCTTAATGCAAATACAATCAGCCACATTTGCTCCACTCCTGTCCAATATCACATTAATTCTAGGACACACTCTTATTTTCCATTTCTTAGTCCTGTCTCTATTTTTTTGAAGCCTCTGCACTAAATGCTCCCTAATCCATTCAAGCATTGTTATTATGGCCTTGTTTCTAGCAGGCAGGATATTGGAGTTGAAAAACTCACAAACATTGTTCAACAACATGTCACACTTGTTTTTGTCACTGAAGTATGCCTTGGACCACTCAGTTGGAGGCTTGTTGTGAAACCATTCCCAAGCTCCCTCACTTAACTCCCTGAGCTCATTCATACTCTCCCTGAACTCACCTTGTGTAGTGCTACAAGCAGCTTTCCACATTTTATCCTTGAATGATTGCCCCCTAAACCCAGCATTTTTCAAATTGTTGTGCATATGCCTAACACAAAATCTATGATCTGCACCAGGGAAAACTGTCTGAAAGGCCTGAATTAATCCATTTTGTTTATCAGACATGAAAGTGAACTTGTCTGCTTCAATTGAAAGATCTCTCTTAAGAATGGTTAGAAACCATTCCCAAATCTCCCCAGTCTCCTTGTCAACTAAAACATAAGCCACAGGGAACAGGTTGTTGCTCCCATCAACACCCACAGCAGTCAGTAGATTACCCCCACGTTTCCCCTTTAACCAACACCCATCTACCCCTAAAATTGGTCTACAGCCTTCCAGAAAACCCTTCTTTAAGGCATTCCAACAAATATACATTCTGTTAAACCTAGTAACCCCATTATCAACTTCTGTGGCAAGGATAATAGTAGAACCAGGGTTAGTTTTCCTAAGCTCTTCAGTGTATGACCATAAGTTAGAGTATTGAGCATCACTGTCACCCTCTATCCTTTGCACAGCCTTTATCTTGGCTTATACACCTGGCTTCTACTTACATTACACCTGATATCATGAGAGGCATCAAGCAGAAACCCATACATGGACCTTGCCTTATCAGAATAGAACCTCTGTATAAACTTCTCACTCAGCCATGTAGAAGTCACATTCTTCACCTTTTAAGTAGGGACACACTTATGCTTATCAAGCATTGTTCTGATTTGATAGGATTGCTCATCTGCCATCTTCAAGCAATGAATGTGCCACTGACATTTGGGAGAAACACATTTGGCATAAATTCTCCTACTATCATTCTTGGTGAATCGGATGTTTCTTCTAGCAATGATAGCATGAGATTGGACTACAAACTTGAACTCATTTTTTGTTCAATAGACTTGTCCTATCACAAATGTAGGATTGAAAGAGGTTTTTGGGTTATACATGGGGAAACTCTCTTCCTCATTATCCTCATCAGATACTCTAGTCTCATCAAAGTCACAATAATTATCCACATCATCTTCTTTCACCATCACTGGAGTCAGTTGAGTTTGACCCCTGATTCACTGGACTGGCCCACCATTAGTGTTGTTATACGAGCCGAGCGAGCCCGAGTACCTAGTGTTTGAGATTGACTCGAAAATTTTTATCGAGCTAGGCTCGAGCTCGCTCGGTAAGGTTATCGAGTTAAAATCGAAGCTCATCTCGGCTCGTATTTTGGGGATTAAACTCGGGCTCGACTCGTTTAAGAAAACGAGCCAAACTCGATAGAGCTCGAGCTCGAAATTCTGTGAAGAATGCTTAAAATGCTGAAATTCCTTAAAAACACAACAAAGATATAATAGTACATCAGTACTTTAAAATTACTTAGAAATACCACATTATCCATACTTTAAAAGAACATACATCACAACTAATTAAACTATTGCAATTCTTAAGTTCATGAGTCATGCTTCAACTACTACAAACTTCAAAAGTAAGTGCATCACACAACTAAAATATTACAAAAACTTTAACAAAAGTCCATACTTCAACTACACCAAAAGTAGATTCATCAATTACAATCAAAATATAATAATAGAAAGTCCTGAACCAAAATATATAACAAAGAAAAAGTTCAGAATAAAATGGGAAATGAGAGATAATTCAAGAAACATCAACTTTGTTCGAGATTCAAAGAAGAAGTCCAAATCTTCAATCTTCTCTTCAATCTTGATCATTCCAAATCAACTTTGTTCAGGAAGATCAATTTCTTGATGAGTAGATGATTTAGAAACATCAACATCCAATGATTCCTACCTAACAATAAAAATGAAATTTTATTAAATACAAATTATGAATAAATGTATGAAAGCAATTCAAGTGTATTAGAATGTTTATTTCACTTACACGAGGCCTTGTTTTAACATCATGAAGATTGTGTATCCAATCATTTCCACAAAGTAGCGTTTCCACCGTCTCAACCTTCATGGAAGCTCGATGATCATCGACTATTCTACCACCAAAGACTAAAAAGTAGATTCGGAGGTGACACTTGTAAACCTAATAGAGAAATATCACAAGCCATCATTGAAAATATCGGAAACCTCAACCTTTACGATTTCCACCAAGCCAAAACATCAAGATTTGCGAGAGACATCATCCGCAAGAATACTGTTTTCTTCTAGATACACATCCAAATCTATTTTTTCTCGGTGGAGTCTTCTCAATTTGAGTAACACTCCTTTGAAATATTTCCTTACCCGTAAGAACATTAATCCCAAGTTTAAATGAGGTCATTGCCTTGCTTGGTTGTCAAGGCCCTCTTATTTCGGCTTAAGAGTTGTTTTTGTGGGTCTCCGCCTTGAGAGGAGACATAAGCTTCAACATATTCATTATAAAGCTCATAAAGAAGCGTTTTGATTTCAACAATCTTAGCCACAACTTTTACATCACCATAAATAATCGGAAAAGCATGATCAACAAGTGTCATTTTATACCTCGGATCAAGAACGACTGCTATAGTCAACAAAACATTACTTTCTCCCAATATTTATCAAATTTTCCGCCCATGGCCAAAGCCATTGTTTGGATATTAACAGAACTATCATTCACCTTTTCATTTAAAAGTTGTTTAACCCTATAAAGCTCCACAAGAAAAATGTTGGAAGTTGGATAATCGGATCCTGAAATCATGTTTGTTATTTCATGAAAAATGCCCAAAAATTGCTTACTTCCTCAACCATTGACCACTGAACATCAGTTGGAACATATGTAAATCCAGGGTCAATATCACAATATCTCGAAAAAACATCTTTGAATGTTAATGTTGAAGCCAACATGAGATATGTCTTTATTCCACCTAGTTTGACGATCTAAAATCGATTTTTCTAGAAAGCAATTGCAGCCCGGCTTTGCAATTTTTGCAAATTGGATAAGACGTGACTCAGAATTATTCAAGTATTTGACCCCATCTCTAACAACATCGGTGACACCACCAAGTTTTTTGAGCCCATCTTGCACTAAAAGATTAAGTTTATCGCAGACAACACCTCACGTGAAAGAAGAGCTTTCCACCAAGACTTAGTTTCTTTCTTAGAGCAAAATCGGTTCTAAGTCTATTAATGCAAACATCATTATAAGATGCATTGTCAATGATTATACTAGAAATCTTATCCTTAATCCCCCAATCACTAAAAAACATTTACTTAAAGCATCGGCGATAATGACTCCTATGTGTGGAGGTGGAACATTGCAAAAGTTTAAAACACGTTTTTTGCAACACCCAATCAAAGATCCACAAAATGACCCGTCCGACCCATATATTGAAGTTTTTTGACTAGATTTCCACAAATCAAGAGTTATACTAATCCTACTAACACCACTCAGAACATAAATTTCAGCTTTTTCTTTTCTAGTTCATATGTACTTATTGCAATCTTCTTTAACTTGTTGACGGGTAATCTTTTTGTAAAAAGGTGTTGCGACTTTTCATGAACTTATTAAAAACAACATGGTCCATCATAGAAAATGGGTACTCATGGACTAGAACCATATGAGAAGCAAGTTCATGTACCTTTTTATGGTAAATTTGAGAAGTTTGTTATAGAGGTGATACCTTTTCAGATTTCCCTTTCCCATGAAGGACAATACTTGTTGCTTCAATTGTTGGCACCACCGGACCCTCGTCCCAAAAGACATGATTTAAGGTGGAGCTTGTGTTGAGGGTTAGATCCACTTGCACTCTTATTAAACTTTTCCTTGCAAATATTGCATTTCGCCATTTCTTTTCCATTCTTCAACTTGACAATAGTCATATGTTCCCATATCGGTGACTTTTTATGTCGTTTCTTCGGCTGAAATGGTTCCTCTGGTTCTCCATCACCTTTTTTTTCCCCATCTACTTCATTGGACTGGTCTTCAGTTGTTGGAAGCTCTTCTTCACTCATTATATCCACATTTTCTTCAATCTCCAACTCTTGACCAACATCTTCATTAATTTGATCCGTACCAACACTTGAGCATGAAGCTTGGTGTGAATACATCCTATAAACAACGAAATATGTATATTAGATGTAAAAAATGAGGCTACAATTAATTTAAAATCATTAGGAATCAACCCATACCAAGTGGAGTATAAAATTAGAAATATAAGATAATAATATAGTATTTGTAAATTTAAAGTTCAGTGACAATATTTACCCACTCAACTTTGCATTCAACGCTACTTACCTTTCGGACATTTATTTGTTGTTCTAACCTAGAGGTGAAGGGCTTGCCCTTTTTCACTTCTTCTTTGTAAGTTTTTCTCATCTTTTACTAGCAAATAATAAGTTTTCTCATCTTTTACTAGCAAATAATGAATGATTCCATCAAATACACAATGGGTATGTCACTGATACTTCAAAATTTGCGACCCATCATGATTTAATGAAGAAGTTATTGAATCAGCCGCAACATTTGACCATGAATTGAAGAGATGGTGGGTTTACTGTAAGTTATTAAATCAGCCCCAACACCCATCATGATTTACTGTAAGTTTTCACAAATACACAATGGTGGTAGGCTCACATTTCTAATTCAGCCGCAACATTTGACCATGAATTGAAGAGATGGCATTGACCAAGAATAGTGGGTATGCCACTAATACTCTAGATTTTGATTAAGAAAGAAAAGTCCATTGCTAGTTTATTATTTCTGTGGCCCATTACTTATTAATTTCGGTGGCCCATTCTTGTTAAAGAAAAAAAAAAAACAAAAGAGCAAGATATAAAACAGTCAAAAGCAAATAAGAAACATAAAAATGCGGAAACAGAGAATACAAATCGACACTTCTCATATTTTTAGAGGAGAGAAAAAAGCTAGGTTCGAGACATCTTGCATTTTACAACTCTTTAAAACAATATTTTTTTTTAATCTAAGAAACATTAACCGCATGATTCAACAAGAACATATCTTGTTGGGGAATAAGTTGCACAGATCTATTCGGGATGAATATTTAAATACAAATTTAATTCTTATAATTATTACTAGCATGAATTAATCCTATATTAATTCAAATAATAATCCAACAACAAATCATGCATATAATCAATTCACGTAAATCCTACGCATGCGGAATTTCTACGAGTTTAAGTGAAAGTACCTCTTGGGACGGAAATGGCTTTGTTTATTAGACACACCAAAAGAACTTTCCAAGTATTCCCTTAATCCTTGCTCGACTATCCGGTGGTAGGACGCTTGCGAACAATTAACAAAATGAAAATAAATTATGTTGCACCACCTTTGTGGATTTACTAATTTTTCCAGCAGATGGACTTGTACTTGGGAATGAAAGAATCATCCCCTATTTATAGAGTAGAGGTGGTCGAAAATTTTGGGGCAAAAACAATGTGGGAAAATCTTTTCTTGATATCCAAGAAATCTTGAATATATCTCCTATATTCTTTTTCCCATAATTATAATATTCCACAAAATTCCACCTACTTTTTTGTTATGGATATTTTAAAAAATATAGGTCAAGATTCCAAGATTTGGATCTTCTTGAATTTATGAGATATTCTTGTATTTCAAGAAATACATATCTTCCATAATATCTTTTCAAGAAAATCAAGAAAATCTTTCTTGCCCTTTATATTTTAAAATTTCGAAAATTGCTTCATGAATAACCAAGTGGGAGATTTCTTGAATTTAATGAGATAATCTTGTATTCCAAGAATACATATCTTCATTCCATAACAAAATTCAAAGAAAATCTTTCTCCCCTTTTATCCATAAATTTTAAAATTATGAGGAAAAATAAGCAACAATATTTATTTTATTTTAAACACATTTTTTTGATTATTGGACTATATGTTGGGCTACTTAGGGGCCTTTAGGAGAATTAAGATTTGACCTTCCAATGGATCTTGAATTATCAATATTGAGCCACAATATTATTCAAGCCCATAAATATTAATTAATCCCACTATATAATTAATATTGCACTATCCATCTTAACCCATATTACAGTCAATATGGCTCCCGGTTATTATTTCCCGTGTTTAAGATTATCTAGCCCATTAATTAATTCAAGCCACTGAAATAGCTTTCCGTTAATTAATATCTTTGTCCTTGGTCAAGGAACGGTTCAACATTATTATCCATACCGGAAACTAGTTCCACTTGCAAGATTTGATGCGATAAAGCTTATGAACCTCCCAAAGCAATCGTCGAACAAAGCGTTTGCACACGATTCTCCGTATTAAATCTTAGCAATCTCATGTGACCAATAATATTGCCCAAGATAAAAAAAGTATTGAATCTCGTTGATTCTCTACCCATGATAAGTCAAAGCAATAGTTTCCAACCACACGTGATCCTATTTAAGGAATGAAGATTAAGAAATAACGAACCACCGAGGTCTAATTCTTCCTTGTTTCGATTCTCAAGAATTTGTCCTCCTGTAGAGTCCTATTCGATGCATCACCATGCACTAGTGTAATCTCTTGGTCAAGACAAGCCAATCCGAGCCTTAAACTTCAACCTTTCACGATGGATTGTTCATTTCCATCTAGGTAAGTGAATGGTGTACTTTTTTTAATTACAAGGATTTTTAATTTAATCTTCGTGATCTGGTATCACTAAATTAACTACAATGTAACACGTCATTTATTTATTGAAACGTTATCAAATAAATATATGTAACATTCAATGATATTTAAAACATCGGTGTTAAACAATTTATTTAAAATAAGTCAAATTATTATACAAAGTAAATATATTTTCGATTATAATCCCAACAATCTCCCATTTATACTCAAAATATCTATACTACAACATATCTCGTGTAGTTCCTAATTAAGTGACATCTAATGTCACCTACACGAACCTAATAATTTCTCCCACTTATACTCAAAGCAGATTAGCAACGGTCTTGACACCCATTCCTTCCACATGTCTCTCGAATGTATTGAGAGGCGCCCTTTGTGAATGGATCGCTGGGTTGTCTTCGACGCTATCTTTGCCACATCTATATCTCCTCTCTTAACGATATCTCGTATAAGATGGTATTTCCTTTCAATGTGTTTCTTTGGCTTTGTGGGCTCTTGGTTCCCTTGAATTTGCAAGCTTCTCGGCATTGTCACAATAAACGATGATTCTCTTTGGGCAAATTTGAAACTACATTCAAGTCCACTAGGAAGTTCTTGAGTCAAACCGCTTCTTCGTTTGCCTCACGGCATTCATATTCGGCCTTCCATGGTAGAATCTGCGGCGACATTTCGCTTGACACTTCTCCATGTCATGGCTCCTCCCCCATGAAAAACACACTACTAGGAGGTAGATTTTACGGAGTCTATGTCTGATTGGAAATCCAAGTCCGTGTAGCCAATGGGGATTGGACTATCTGACTGATAAATTAACATTCTATCCCGAGTTCTTTTCAGATACTTCAGAATGTTTTTAACTGCCGTCCAATGTTCTTTCCCCGGGTTACTTTGATATCTTGCCACCATGCCTACGGCAAAGCAGATATCCGGTCTCGTACCTACGACATTGCATACATAAGGCTTTTCGACAAATAGAAGCATAAGGAATGCCTCTCATGTCATCTATCTCCTTTTTTAAATCTTAGGGCACATTTTCTTGGATAGATGGATTCCATGTCTGAAAGGTACGAAGCCTTTCTTGGAATCCTACATGCTGAATCGTTTCAAGATAGTGTCTATGTAAGAAGCTTGCGACAAGCCTATCATCCTTTTCTTGCGATCTCGAGTGATCTTGATCCCAAGGATGTGTGCGGCTTCCCCTAAGTCCTTCATATCAAACTGTTTTGAAAGCCATGCCCTTAAGTCTGATAACACCTTTACATCGTTCCCGATGATCGAGAATGTCATCTACATATATAGTACTAAGAATACCAATGCGTTCCGACACACTTTTGTACACACAACTTTTCGAACTCATTTTGATCGAACCCATAAAACTTTATAACATGATCAAAACATTGGTTCCAAGCTCTGGATGCTTGTTTGAGTCCGTAAACGGACTTCATGAGCTTACAAACTAGGTGTTCTTGGCCTTTTTCAATGAAGTCTTGGGGTTGTTGCATATAGATCTCTTCATCAAGACTTCCATTAAGGAAAGCTATCTTGACATCCATTTGCGATTTCAAAGTCGAGATCTTGCGTGTCGATAAGAGAATTCGGATGGACTTAAGCATGGCTACGGGCAAAAAAATTTCCTCATGTCGATCCCTTCTTTACGAGTATAACCTTTTCGCCATTTGCTTTTGAAGGTTTGCTTTGAAGGTTTTTTCCCTTCCCCACTTCCAACCTCTTTTTCTCTTATACACTGGTTCGACTAGCTCCCACTCTCTGTTATGATACATAGAACCCATTTAAACTTTTCATTGTTGTTTGCCAAGAATCGGCATCCTTATCTTAGATTGTCTCGTCATATGTCCATGGGTCGATTAGTCTTGTCCAGAATCAAGTCCGAGGACTCTCCTATTCCCATGAATCTCTCGGTGTTTCACAACCCTCCCACTATGACGAGGCTCGGTTGTGTAAGTGTGTCGTTTGGTATGTCATCTTATGCACGATTGGCATTGAGGCTTTAGCCCCTTAGCTCATTTAAGGTAATCTCACTTCTAGGTCTTCTTTCATTCATATAGTCTTCTTCCAAAAATCTAAAGTGGGTGCTTATTACCACCTTTTGATCTTCGGTACCATAGAACATACACCCTTTTGTTCCCTCGGGGTATCCCACAAACAACCTTAATTCTGATCGAGGATCCAATTTTCCGGCTTCCTTGTCCAACACGTAGGCCGGACACCCCCAAATCCTCATGTGTCTCAAACTAGGCTTGCGCCCGGTCCACAATTCTTTGGGAGTTTTAGGAACCGATTTGGATGGCACCAAGTTCAGAATGTAGGCTGTTGTTTCCAAGGCATGTCCCCAGAATGACTTGGGAAGATCCGCATAACTCATCATAGATCTAACCATTTCCAAAAGAGTTCTGTTTCTTTGCTCTGCAACCCCGTTTTGTTGAGGGGTTAAAGTGCGCTTAGTTGGGATGCAATCCTTCATCGAATAAGTAGTTTAAAAACTCATCGCCGAGGTATTCGCCTCCACGATCGGATCGTAGAGACTTGATACATTTTTCCTATGATTCCTGCTTGAGCCTTAAATTCTTTGAATTTCTCAAAGGTCTCGATTTATGCTTCATAAGGAAAATATAACTTGCATTACCTTGAGTAGTCATCAATAAAAGTGACTAAATACTCATAACCTCCTCTTGCTTTGGTTGACATTGGACCATATACATCTGTGTGAACGATTTCTAACACTTCTTTGGCTCTATTCCCCTTGGCTCTGAATGCCCTCTTGGTCATTTTACCCCCCAAACATGATTCACAGGTTGGAATTGGTTCAACTTGGAGAAACTCCAGTGAACCCGCTTCTACCAACCTTTGGATCCTCTTTGGATTAATATGTCCCAATCTTAGATGCCATAGAAGTGTCTCGTTCACGTTTTCTTTTATCGGAAACAGTTGATGTGTTATAGGATGCATTTCGTGAGTGGTGTGCATAGTTAATTCTATAGAGATTATTCGACCAATGTCCCATAATAGATACACTCATCATTTCAAGAAATGATGTCATTCTTATTAGAAGAAACTTAGTGTCCTTTAATCAAATTTTAGAAACTGAAAGTGAATTCTTTCCAAAACTGGGAACATAAAGATAATCTAAAAAAAAAACTTCATCTTTAAAAGACAGGTGCACTTCTCCCACTGCTTTAACCACTACTCATGTAGCATTGCAATATCTGCTACTTGCATGGTATTGCAATAACTGTTACTATCGTAGCATTGCAATATCTGCCACTTACGTAGCATTGGAATAATTGCTACTTTAAATAACATCGCTTCGATTGTGATGAGGATCTCACTCCCACTAAGTTGCTTGATCGGTTTGAACCCGTGAAAGCAAACATGATTAGTGGATCTCGTATCAACCACCCACGAATGAGAAGTATACGCCGCTAAACAAGTTTCAACAACTAGTGCGTGAGAATTACCTTTCTTTCCGTCCCTTTTGGGGTTGGAACAGGCAAACCTCCATTGTCCTCTTTCACCGCAGCTTAAGCACTTCCTCTTTGGATTTTCCTTGACACCACAAGCATTCCTCATCTTACCATTGCCCTTGCGTGATTTGAGTTTTTATTGCTTATGGCTTTTGGTCCTCTTCTTTTTCTTGCCTTCCCTTGGCCTAGAAAATGAAGACTTACCACTTTTCGTTAAAGCTTGAGTTTGGTGCCCCATCAATATCTCTGTCGAGACCAAAGCTTGCAACAAATCAGCTAGCGAGGCCAAAATGCTCAGAAACTTTTGGGCAGAGAGTGAAATACCAAATTCATCTGAGTCTCCAGATTATAATCTGCACTCAGAAACTCAAGTTTGTTCAGATGGGCCATCTATTTTGAGGACGTAATCCCTTACGGGTTTGCCCTCCACCATTTTCAGCGACGACATTTCTCGCAAGGTGATCTGATGAGTCCCGCATTTTTGACTCGTCAGTTGGCTCATCTGATTTTGGTGTGTCAAGAATCCACTTGTGCTTTTGTGCAGTTAGGACAATCATAATTTTTCGTTTCCAATCAATATAGTTTCCATACATATTGTATTGACTTTAAGTATATTAACAGTGGATTAAAAGGTTACGACATGCTGAACTGAAATAAATAACTATATGCATAAGCACAAGTATATCACAAGGTTCGATCACATGTTTCATATTGAAATCTCAAAAAAAAAAATATGAACATGCATCAGCCAACATCTCAAAATAGTTTAAAAAAGCCATGTGGGGTGGGTCATTATTTAAACTCATTCAAGCAGGTTAAAAAAAGAACATTTATTAAACCTTTAATATCCAGATTAATAGTTGGCTCCCACTTGACCAATATAAAATTGACAGGGACTTCGGGGAAGTATATGCATATCAATTTTATACCTAAGTAATAACCATGATTAAATACATAATTATTATTGCCACTAGTAATAATCCACAATCATCCATTTGGAATTCATTCATGTGAAAGCTAACTTTTGATGCGTCGCCAGGGGAATTTCTCCAAAAGAAATCACAAATAAATAAATCATGGAGGTCAAAATTAATTCAATTTTATTATCAGGAATAAAATTGTCAATTAATTATTTAAACATACTTAGTAATTTTTGATTGTGAGATTTTTCATTGGGCAACTCTCATGCAAACACGTTTAAACAAATTAAATAATGCATAAGATAACACAATAATAAATCAAGCAAAGCGGAAAAATAAACATATTGGGCACAAATTGTCCAATTGTCATGGTTTGATTTTTCTTGACTTGATTTTGAAGAAAAAGCCATCTTGAATTTCTCCCACTCGATCATCTCGAAAAGGAACTCCGTCTCTCGAAATGCCACGCCAAATAGCTTCATGGCATGGATGCACGCCGCATCCGGCTGGCCTTAACCGAAACAACCGCCCGTCGCCTTAACTGTGCGCCAGCATCGCCAAGACCACTTCAGCGACCTCGGCGGCGTCGCCGCAAGATCTCGGTCTCGGCGAGGCTTCGGCGGAAGCGGCAGCGTACCCTGTATCCACCAAAGCGCGCTCGCCAAATTTCCCGCGGAACTTCAGCGCCCGCTCGTCCCTCATCCTCACCTCCACACGTCCTCCGATCCGCCGTTACTGCACGGCGTGAGCCTATCTCCGCCCGCCCGTCTTAGCGGTCTCCTCCCTCGCGCCTCGGCCTCGCCTCGCCCACTGCCCCGCTTGTGCTCCTATCGCGTCGTCGGCGGCGTCGCCCTCCCTTGAACGTTTGATGCGGCGCGCGCCCGCCTACTCCGGTTACGATTTTATCCTTTAATTCTTAAATCTCGTAGCCGTTTAGATCCTACTACAATTTATTTACAAAAAATAAATAAACCTAGATCTAGACTAGTCTATTACATTGATCAAATCAAATAAATCATAATCTACTCGTGGATTTTCTCACGAGGAAAAAACGAATTCGAATTTAATCGAATTAAAAACCACAATTTATATGCATGCATAAATAAACACATTAAATTCCATGATAATTGGATACCTGCAAAAAAGATCTAGCAATTCTACTATCCAATTTAAAATTTAATGACAACGAATTAAATTACAATTTAAAATTCAGAGCAGCGTGGCTCGATACCGATTGTTGGGAATAAGTTGCATAGATCTATTCGGGATGAATATTTAAAAACAAATTTAATTCTTATAATTATTACTAGCATGAATTAATCCTATATTAATTCAAATAATAATCCAACAAATCATGCATATAATCAATTCACGTAAATCCTACGCATGCGGAATTTCTACGAGTTTAAGTGAAAGTACCTCTTGGGACGGCAATGGCTTTGTTTATTAGACACACCAAAAGAACTTTCCAAGTATTCCCTTAATCCTTGCTCGACTATCCGGTGGTAGGACGCTTGCGAACAATTAACAAAAGGAAAATAAATTATGTTGCACCACCTTTGTGGATTTACTAATTTTTCCAGCAGATGGACTTGTACTTGGGAATGCAAGAATCATCCCCTATTTATAGAGTAGAGGTGGTCGAAAATTTTGGGGCAAAAACAATGTGGGAAAATCTTTTCTTGATCTCCAAGAAATCTTGAATATATCTCCTATATTCTTTTTCCCATAATTATAATATTCCACAAAATTCCACCTACTCTTTGTTATGGATATTTTCGAAAAATATAGGTCAAGATTCCAAGATTTGGATCTTCTTGAATTTATGAGATATTCTTGTATTTCAAGAAATACATATCTTCCATAATATCTTTTCAAGAAAATCAAGAAAATCTTTCTTGCCCTTTATATTTTAAAATTTCGAAAATTGCTTCATGAATAACCAAGTGGGAGATTTCTTGAATTTAATGAGATAATCTTGTATTCCAAGAATACATATCTTCATTCCATAACAAAATTCAAAGAAAATCTTTCTCCCCTTTTATCCATAAATTTCGAAAATTATGAGGAAAAATAAGCAACAATATTTATTTTATTTTAAACACCTTTTTCAGTTATTGGACTATATGTTGGGCTACTTAGGGGGCCTTTAGGAGAATTAAGATTGGACCTTCCAATGGATCTTGAATTAGCAATATTGAGCCACAATATTATTCAAGCCCATAAATATTAATTAATCCCACTATATAATTAATATTGCACTATCCATCTTAACCCATATTACAGTCAATATGGCTCCCGGTTATTATTTCCCGTGTTTAAGATTATCTAGCCCATTAATTAATTCAAGTCACTGAAATAGCTTTCCGTTAATTAATATCTTTGTCCTTGGTCAAGGTACGGTTCAACATTATTATCCATATCGGAAACTAGTTCCACTTGCAAGATTTGGTACGATAAAGCTTATGAACCTCCCAAGGGGGCAAATCGAACAAGCGTACTTGCACACGATTCTCCGTATTAAATCTTAGCAATCACATGTGACCAATAATATTGCCCAAGATAAAAAGTATTGAATCTCGTTGATTCTCTACCCATGATAAGTCAAAGTAATAGTTACCAACCACAGGTGATCCTATTTAAGGAACGAAGATTAAGAAATAACGAACCACTGAGGTCTAATTCTTCCTTGTTCAGTTCTGAAGAACTTGTCCTCCTGTAGGTCCTATTCAGTGCATCAGTCATCCACTAGTGTAATCTCTTGGTCAAGACAAGCCAATCCGAGCCTTACACTTCAACCTTTCAAGATGGATTGTTCATTTCCATCTAGGTCGTGAATGGTGTTTTTTTAGTTACAAGGGACTGATAATTAATCTTCTGTGATCCGGTATCACTAAATTAACTACAATGTAACATGTACGATTTATTGAACAGTTATGCAGTAAATATATGTAACATTCGATGATATTTAAAGCATCGGTGATAAACAATTTATTTCAGTAAATAAGCCCGAAATTCAGTTTTGATTATACAAAGTAAAAGCATACTTTCCAGTATAATCCCAACATATTGCAAATTCAACAAAATCATATCTTTATGAACATCTAGGGTTTAGAGAAAAAAAGCTTACCAAAATTTAAATCGTGCTTGGTGTATCCCCAATCTTCAAGTAATTGAAGTAGGGAAAGAGGAAATGTCAGTGGTAGCGGAGGCGGGATTCAAGATGGTTGGAGGTTCGATGGCGACAAGATTCGGTGGTGCAGTGGTGCGGTGGATGCAGTGTCGCCTGTGGTTGAAGCCGACGGGTTTCGGTGGTGCAGTGGTGCGGTGGATGAAGCGTCACCTGTGGTGCGAAATCGTCGGTGGATTCGTAGAGATTGTGTGGAGTCTTGGAGGTGAGGGGATTAGGGTTTGGAGGAGTGGGCTGCGTTTTTACTGAGAAGTGAGAATGAGAAGGAACAATATGAGTTGTGAGTTGTGACCTAATTACTATATTTACAATAATATCCCTAGTTTTTAAATATATTTATAAATAATTAGCCTGATTACTACTCGAGCTCGAGCCTATCGAGTAACTCGTGAGTCGAGCTGGGCTCGACTCATTAAGCAATCGAGCTTATACACAGCTCGAAGCTCGAGCTCGAATATCTATTGAGCGAGCCAAGTTCGAGCTTTATCGAGCCGAGCCGAGTCGAGTTCCCGAGTGTCTTGTTTCGTATAACAGCACTACCCACCATATATGCTTCATGGATTGGTTTACTAGACTCATCTCCCACAGAAATAGGAACAAATTTGGTGTTATTAATCAGATTGGATGGATCAAGTGCTTCCACATTCTCCTCAACATGTTTGTCCACATGTTTCTCATATAATCTATCATCATCACTAAGATATTCATAACCCAGATCATCTTCACTACAATCAGAATCTATCTCATCATTGCTTTCTACTTCTATATGCTCAACATATATGTGCCACTGTCTGTAGGTCAGATACCTATATGCCCAACTTGCAATATCACCATCATCAATTATCAACTTAAAATTATTGTCATTCAGCCTCACATAGAACCTTCTACCCCCCTTACCAGAAACATTAGCCATCTTACAGTATTCACCTAACTCACTCATATTCAGACTATCAGCCTCAACCCAATCAAACACAAGAGACTCACCCCCAACATACTCATGGAAGGGCACATTATTGAGGTTTCCAGCCTTTAATTCGCCCCCAAAATATAAGGTCAAAGTGAGGTATTTGGTCTTTGGGCCTGAAAAATTACAAAAAGCAAAACACAATAAGATTTTTTTTAACAATAAACATAAAGTATGACTAATACGTCCAAAAAAGTATACTTTATTGCAAAATATGGACCACTATTGTTTCTCATCTCAAGACAATAACTATCTGTTTTTCACATCTCAAAACAGGGGCCACACGTATTAAATATACCCCACCAACAACAAAATATGTTCTCTTTACTCATCTCAAAACAGGGACACAAGCATTAAAATACAAACCCAAGCATCCGGGAACAGAAACACACCCACCAACTAAGCCTACCACAAGCATTAAAATACACATACCCAGGTTATAGTTTCTAAACCCAACACAAATAAACACAAACCCCACCCACCCACTAAATATGCTCTCTTTAAACCCGGTTTTTTTACGAATCTAAAACGAAACTTACCATAATCTGGGTGTGGCTACTTCATCGCCCCTTTGCGACGCACATACACCATGGTCGCGCGTCCACGGTGTAGGGTTTGATTTTGAAACGGCCGAAAGTGTGGAGGATTAGGGTTCTTCAATTTGGGGGTGTTAGAGTGTGATGGCGTTCTTCGATTTTTTGCTTCTGAATCTTCTGATGATTAGGGTAGTTTAATTTTAATTTTGGGGGTGGGTGGGTCGCGATTTGGTTGTTTTGTTTATTATTTAATTTGGTTGTCTCGATTTTTTGCTTCTGATTGGGGGTGTATTGATTTAATTTTAATTTTGGGGTGGGAAAGTTTCCTGGAAACTTCCTATATTCTATTTTTTTTATTTTATTGTATTATGATATTTTAATATATATATTTATTTAATTTAAATTTGATTTATTTTTATTTGTAATAAATGATGTGTAATTATTTTTTTCGTTTTTCATTTTTTTTAATAGGTAAAATACACATGTGTTGTGCCACGTGTCCAAATCGATTCGAGTCAACATTTTCGGCCAGAAATTAGGGGCGCGTGTGATACACGCCCCTAAGACGACGCCGTTTTAGTGTAGTTTGACCGGTCTTCGGCGTTTTGGGACTAAATTGGCACAAATTGAAAACATACGGGACTAAATTGAAACATGAGATATATACGGGACAATTTCAATAAAGGTCCAAAGTTATGTGACCAAATCTATTTAAATCCCTTTAATTATCATTAATTAAGATTAATAATGACATAAAAATATCCTTAATTTGTCTAAATGACCATCGTGCAATTTCGGCTTATTATGTTGTCTACAGACCTGAGTCACTCTCCTGTGCACCCATGCATCAATTCAAATTGGTGCAATTGGATTCAATTTTAATTTGGATGAACTATGCACTCTAAACCCTAACCCCTAAACAATGAACCCTAAATCATATATGAACCATTCGGGCCGGGTGAACCATGAACCACTTGGGCCGAGTGAACCATGAACCACTAGGGTCGGGTTTGGGTACGGGTCGAGAAAAAAAAACTTAAAACTGAAATTAAAGTTAAAAGAAAACTGAAATTGAAAAAAAAAAAACAACTAAAACTGAAAAAAATAAGAAAAAAAAATCATAAATTAAATTGCACCAAATTGATTTGGTGGAAACGGTGCACACGAGAATTTGCCCTACAGACCTCCCTCACTCCTTTAATATATCTCAAAATATCGCCTAGAATAACTGCATTTTGTTTGACCTAATTAGATGATGGAGATCGGTTTTGCAGGGATTTGCGTGCTGCATAAGTGTCAAGATCCGTGATCTTTGGTAAATTAGAAACTCAAACTAATTTTGAAGGAATAAATATTTATTTATAATTTAACACATGCATGCATCAAATATTGATATGTTGCCAATGCCACAAAATAAGTAAATAAGAAAGGAAAAATAAAAGGCGGTACGTTATTATATATTTCCCGATTAAGAGGCATCTGATCTGGTGTGAGAAATTAAGGGAGTGAGAGTGATGAAGGCAGCATCAGCAGGAGGTTTGTAAAGGGAGAAGGAGAATGAGCTGGAGAGGAATGGGTGGTGGGCGTAGAAGGACATGCCCGAGGTCAAAACGGTCATCAGAATATTCTATTCCAAGTGCATTCAGACCATTACTTGTTCAATTGTTTGGTTAAATTACATTCTTTGTAATGACAAGTTTTATTTCATCATAGACCACAGGGTTTTATTAGTTTTCCTTCATTTCGATCGATTTCATGTCTTTTTTCTTAATGCATCATTGTTAATTACTTGTACTGAATTTCATTGCTATACATTCATAGACGACAACCTATTTTAATCGATCGTATATTATTCTCGTTAACAACCAAAATTAATCCGTATTAATTTCCATTATTATTAATTGAACGTTTGAGAAAAAAAAATTACACATTTTAAAAATGCTTTTAAATTGTACGGTGCACCTGGTGTATATGATACATATTCTAAATGTAATTAGTTCATCTACCCATTATTTTTTATTTTTTATTAATATATTAATTTTGTGAGTTAGTCACATGTACAAATTTAAATTTATAATATATATTTAATTTTTAACTAAGAACTAAACTCACCAAAAATATTAAATTTTACTAATTCATATCAAAATTTAGCAACAAGGAGAAGAGGTCAAGGCGAAGTTATGTAATTAATTAGTTAATCTGAGCTTGTACTATTGGGTGTACCTGAAAGGTCAGAAACCATTTAATTTTCAATGGAGAACAACCAAATACAACAAAAATACAAGAAGAGGTCAAGGTGAAGCACTACAAAAAAGACAGTTTTAACGACGAAAAAAATCGTCGCTAATGACATTAGCGACGGTGATCTTGGCGACGGAAAAAAATCCGTCGTTGAATCGAGCGTCACTAAACGTAGCGACAGTTTTTTGACTTAGCGACGATTCATAACAGTCGCTGAATATTAGCGACGATATTTTTAAAAAATTTTTTTTTTATTATATCCGTCGCTAAAACCGTCACTAAATCCGTCGCTAAATCGTAAATTTACGGAAAAAAATGGTTCGCTAAATCCGTCGCTAAATCGTAAATTTACGAAGAAAATAAAGGCTCACGGTGGTTCAAACCTAGGCCTAAGGGGCGACCGGGTGGGCACCGAACCACTCGAGCCACGAATTATCTTAAACACAATCACCAAACATCTCATATATAAGCCACCAAGTCTCCCAATTAAATGAGGTAAAATTTCGCTCCCAAGATCCGTTGGACACTTGTTTTCTTGCGTTTACTTAATGAAATTAATTCTATATGTCCTAATTTTTTTAATCCTTTATTTCAATTATCCAATTTAATGATTTAACCACATTTTAATATAATAATTATAATTTTTATTTATTTATAAATTTAAATTAAATTGTATTATATTAAAATTATAAAATAAATAAATGATGGTTTCTAAAAAAAAAAAAACAAAAAAAATTACGGCAAAAACTTGTATGTTATATTGCATACAAGTTATATGTGAAATTAGCCTAAATTAGGGCTTTCTTATTTCTCGCGGGTCAGGCCCATCCCATTCGAATCCGTGTTGGCTGTGTCTTCTTCCTCGCGATCTAGGTTCCCCTTCTTTCGCGATCTACCAGATTTTTATCAGAGTTTTTCCGACGAGTTGCTCATGCTTACCAACACTCTCTTGACCGTCTCCAATATGAAGAAATAGATATGTGTTTCTAATTAGTTTGTAAGATTTGAATAAATTAGTATTGCTTCTGATATTTTTGTTGTTCTTGTATGAAATTTGATTGAATAAACCTTCTCTTCTCACGTTGTTCTTTGATTTGTAATTTGGGATTGTTGATTTTTTTTCCACGCTTGTACTGGTTTTTATTCATGTAGTAACATTTTTTTGTTCATAGGGTAACATTCTTTTGTTCATGTAGTAACACATCAAGTTGTTTTTTAAATATGTAATTTTGGACTGGGAATTTCTTTTCGTGTACTGGTTTTATTCATGTGGTAACACATTATTCTTCATAAGGTAACATTTTTTGTTCATGTAGTAACACTTGTTTTTTTAGTAATATGTAACATTGTATATATGTCGCAATACTATGTGAATACTCATGTGTTATCATATGAACAACAATGTATTACCTTATGAACATTTATGTGTTACGTTATGTTTTAATACATGTTACGTAAGATATGAAGTTTATGATATTATTTCAATATAACAATGTAGTAACACTTAAACATAGATGTAGTAACACACAAAAACCTGACAAAAAAAAATTAAAAATTATGTGCTCAATAAAAATTGAACCTGCAACCAAATACCTTAACAACAGACCTGAACCACCAAGCTACAACACATATTTGATAAATATATCCTTCAATAAATATATATTGGTCCGCCCGACCCGCGCCCGACCCGCGCCGACCCGCTCTTGGTCAACCAGCAAATTTTCAATTTTTTCTTCTTATTTGTGTGGTATTGCACATAACACTATGGTGCAATATTTTACAAGAGGCATTCTCAAAAATTACAAGCAAAATTGAAGTCATTCAAAGAAAATCATGCTCTTAAAATTGGTATGCATTGTTGACAATTTCTACTTGGTTTTTTAGACCTGGTTTCCCATTTTATGCCAATAAATAGGATCCCTGCCTATATATTTTTCAATCTGAAGAAATCTAGGATGAGAAATTAAGGCAATTGGAGAGTGAGACAAATAAATCAAATTAGAAACACTAAAACCAGATCGAATGCCCGACTCTGATTTGGACCTACCCGATCGGCCTATTGTGATGGGAGTAGTCTTTTCCTATCGTTTTGTGCCCTTACAATTCTGTATTGTTGTATCTATTCTCTGTTGTTTCATGTCATTCATGCTTTTATTGTTTCACTTGCTTAGCGTTCCTTGATTTCCGCATATTATGTTTTTTTTTTGTTTTTAGGAAAATTAAATAAACTAATTAATTTTGCACCTCTCTACAAGTTCAGACTTTTAGATGTGACGTAATTCTTTCATGGTAGCCTCTGGCTCAGCCCAAATTCTGATTCCCGTGAAAAGCACTCCACCCAAAAGACAGAGACAATGATTCAGCCCACGAGTGAGGGGGGGTGTTGAGGGAAATTAAATAAACTAATTAATTTCGCACTTCTACAAATTCGAATTTTTAGGTGAGACAGAATTCTTTCATTATTCTTAATGTTTTAATTCTTTTACGGACGACTAATTATTTTAATAATTTTTTATTCTCATTGTCTATTCCCGTTTCCAATTTGAAGAATTTTGACTTCCCTATTTGTTGTTAAATACTTGCTACTACTTATTGAGTTGGATTTGTGTTGAAAAATGAGTGTAGATGCAATGCTTAGTGAAAATAGGACCATTGTTGAATTTACACTTTGAATTATCTTTTTGTATTGTAATGGATTTCAATTCTATCAGAGAATCACAGACGACTAGTCCTTTCATTCTTTTTAATGTTCTTTTTTGTTAAGCATTATTAGGATCAGTTTCGTATTAAATGAAATTACAAGCGGATCAAATTTCACACGGAATCGACTCTTATTTATAATTTAATACCTCATCATATTGGGTAAAAAGCAAAAAAACATCTCTATATTTCATATAAAATGCACAAAACATCCCTATATTTTAATAAATGCATATAATTCTCTTGTATTGTATTAAAATATGCACATTCTCATATGTGTTTTAATAAATGCATAAAACCCCCATTTGTTTCATATAATATAGTTGAGAAGCTTACTTGATCTCAACCGATAAGATGAGGGGTTTATTTGACTATTTTTCCTAATTATAATTGTGCCTAAAAATAAATAATTCAAATGCAACTTGTCTCCTCCATCTTATTGATAACTCTCACTGGTAATAGTGTCAAGCTTTCATTTTAGTTTTCAAGGCTAGTTAAAGTTAGGGGTGTGCAAAATTCGGTGAAAACCGAATTAACCGACCGAACCGAACCGAATTTTCTAATTCGGTTCGGTTATTCGGTTTTCGGTTTGGTTTAGGTTTCCAATTTTAGGAATTTCGGTATTCGGTTCGGTTCGGTTAATTTTCGGTCAAAAACCGAAAAAAAAAAAACCGAAAACCGAAAATATATTATTAAATATATAAATATTAATTATTATATAAATATATATATTTTTAATTACTTATTTACTTATTCCAGTTTCCAGTTTCCTTCCCAGCATTTTAATTTTTCAGCTCCGCCCGCCACCTCCGCTACACCCACAATCTCCAAATACCAATTTGAAAGCATCAGACTAGAAGTTTCATTATTTTAACAACGCTGAAAAATAATTTCTTCCTTCACAATCACCCACAGCGCGCCGCCTCCTGACCCCGCCGCCCTAGTTCCGCCACCACTTTTCAGCCCCCTCGCCCCGCTACAGCCTACACAGTATAGTGCTGCCCACCACCGCGTCGCTGGTCAGCACCAGAAGAAAAGAATAAAAAAAGGACTAGATTATTCTTTGCTCTGTATTTTTACTTTCTTCTGGTTGCTCGATCAACAAAGGCCAAAAAGTGTTATGGGTGTTGATTAAAAATTGAAGAAATCTGAGAACAGTGTTGAAAAAGAGAGTGAAAATGAAGAGAGAAGAAAGAATTTTAGGCAAGCGGCTGCGGTGGGGGGCGGAGCAGCGGACAGGTATTTAAATTAGGGTTTGGAAGATTAAGTATAAATTGATAAGGGTAATATGGAAAAAAAAATTCGGTTAATTCGGTTAAAAACCGAAACCGAATCGAAATTTTTGGTTCGGTTACAATTTGGTTTTCAACCTTATTCGGTCGGTTCGGTTAAGAATAATAAAATTTTGATTTGGTTCGATTTTGCTTATTCGGTTCGGTTCGGTCACCAAATCAACCGATGTTCACCCCTAGTTAAAGTCATACATAACTTCAACTTCTCTAAAGTCACAACCTTAGTGACTGTGGTTCTATTTAAAATTCTATACCGAAATCCTAATAAATAAACGGAGATTTGAGATTTGGGATTAAATCCAAAATGGTCTCATAACTTATCACTTTTTTTTGAAATAATTAAAAAAGTTTGGTAAAGACAATTAGTCCCAATTTTTTTTTGAATTATGCACAATTTTAAATTTCAAAATTAGTTGGAGACTTTCGAATCGACACCGAAACGATGTCGTTTTTTATATCATCTTATTTGGCACGTGCGCCTGTTTTTTCGGTGGAATTATTGAATGTGTTAATAATAATAATTTATTTTTATTTTTAAAGACAAATAAATTTTTTATTTTCCACGTTACTAATTCAACTAAAAAACTAATCAATAATTATTAATTAAAAGAAAAACACCCAAAACGTTTTCTTCCCAAATTTACACCCGATATCCTATCTGTTTGGTCTGATTTGAAATACGAGCTCCACAAGACCCGAACCCCTTCGTTCTTAGGTCTCGACCAGAACGCGACGATGTTTCCAGAATTCGACTCCAAAATGGAGGTTATAGTTGGAATTCTCGATACGAGTGTACGGGCCAAAAGCCCGAGCTTCGGGCCTATCCCCAATTTATGGAAAGATAAATGTGAAATTGGAACAAATTTCACAAAATTGAACTGTAACAGAAAATTAATTGGAGCGATATACTTTGCGAGAGGATACGAGGCGACTCTCAGCCCGATCGACGAATCTAAGAAATCGAAATCCCCACGTGACGAGGACGGGCATGGAACCCACATGTTGACCACCGCCGCTGGATTTGTCGTCTCCAGCGCAAGTCTGTTTGAGTACGCTCCCAGGACGGCGCGTGGGATGGCGTCACGCGCTAGGATCGCTGTTTACAAAGTGTGTTGGGTCGGCGGTTGCTTCAGCTTCGATATACTTGCAGCGATGGAGAAAGCAATCGATGATTATTATCGGGATAGCGTTGCCATTGGAGCTTTCACAGCGATGGAGATGGGTATTTTGGTCTCTTGCTCAGCCGGAAATGCGGGCCCCAACGCGTACAGTTTGTCCAACGTGGCGCCATGGGTCACCACCTCGACGCTGAAACGCTAGATCGGGACTTCCCTACTTAATTTGGGGAAGAAGACGAGATCTGTAAATGACTGGTGGGAACGCGATTTTGGGTGTTAATTTGAGGAAGAAACGTTTTGGAAGTTTTCTTTTAAATAATAATTGTTGATTTAGTTTTTTAGTTGAATTAGTGACATGGAAATTAAAATATTGTATTTTTTAAAAAAATATATATAAAAATTATTATTATTATTAACACAATAAACAATTTCGCCGGATAAACAGGCGCACGTGCCCGATATATGACATGACATGAAACGACGTGGTTTCATGTCGTTCCGAGTGTTCAACGAAATTTTGGGGCTAAAATTGTATAATTCGAAAAAAAAAATTGGGACTAATTGTGTTAGTCAAACTTTCTTGGGACCATCTCAAAAAATGTGATAAGTTATGAGACCATTTTGGATTTAATCCCATTGAGATTTGGAATTCAAAAATAGACTTCTCAAACCATAAACAAACATACTTGTTTAGAGTATAGTGAACTCGGGTTCACGTGATTTTTTTGAGGCCAATGCTCTAAGGTACAAAGTAGAAATCATTGTGACTCTAAGGTACAATGTTACTTTAAAGTAACTCTTCCATACAAAATTTGAAGCAAAAATACAATACTATCCCTTCGCCACAAAAAGGGTGGTCCCCATTTGCGGTCCCCCACATTTGCAGAAAATGGGTATGTTTGCAACCCAACTCCCATTTTCTTTTCAAAGTGGCCCCCACTAGAACTGAGTGGTGCAGACACCCTATTTTTCTTAGAGCATCTATAATGGATAAATTAATTTTCATCCATCCATATATTCACTATCTGTTGTCTAGATCATTTCCATATTATCTACTTTTAAATACTCAACTTTTTAAATAAATTCTCACAATGGTTCATTTAATTATCCATCCATTCATTCATTATTTAAGGATCCCACCATGACTTCATCTCACTTTATTCATTAAAAGAATTATAATTATTTTTTAATATTGATATTATTAATCAAAATTATTAAAATAAAATAGTAATTAATTATAAAAGTGTAAAACCCACCCTAGCGGAGTTTATTTAACAACTTCATTAATCTTGAGGAGTTTATTATATTAAAAATTATTAAAAAGTTTCAATTCAAATGCATATTAAAAATTATTAAAAAGTTTCAATTCAATTGCATATTTGAAATTAATCAAAAGTTTAAATATATTAAAATTTATAAGTTTACATATATTAAAAAGCTCAAATAAAAATAAAAAATAAAAAGATATTTTCTCTTATGTCATCATATTTACCATTTTGTAAAAAATACACTTTCTCTCTACATCAATTCCATTGGATGGATGACATTCTGTCTCCAATCCAATGAGCATCCACAATGGTTTTAAACATCAACTTTCATCCATCCAATGATTAAATTTTCATTGGATGGACCATTGTGGATGCTCTTATTTTAATTTTCGAAATCCATCACATTTTTCAAATTTAACTCAAACATTTAAAATATTTTCGAAACATGTTTTTCTTATTTATATTTTCGAAATGAGTGATGCATACAACCTGCTTTTCTTATTTATACTAGTATTTGAATCCGTGAATTGCACGGTTTTGATTGCACAATTAATTTATATTATTTTTTTAAGTATTCGTATTAAAGTATTTTTCAGTTTAAAAAGACTATATATCAATATAAACTATAAGATTGATATATAGTGAAGAATTGAAGAATAAAATAGTGATTTTATAGGATAAAAAATGAACCACACAATCAATGTTTGAAATGTAAAAATCTAAGAAAATCTAATTTAAAAAAAAAAGGTATTAGAGACTTTTAATTTCGATTTTTTGGTGAACACTACCTTCGATAATCTTCATGCGATGTGTTGTAAAAAGCTAAGAAAATCTGATTTTAAAAAAAGATATCAGAAACTTTTAATTTTGAATTTTTGATAAACGCTACATTCGATAATATTCATGCGATTTAACACAGGCATTTGACATTCTTCATCAGATATAACATATGTACGGAGATTAAGAATCTTATATGGAAACAAATATCATGAAAACAATATAGTATACCTTAAATAAAATAGTTCTGCAATTTTAGTGAGTATTATCTGTAAAAGAAACTATTAAACCAACATAAATTGTGTAGCAATCAATAAATCAACATGAACTATAAGATCTGCAGTTTTAGTGACGGAAAACAAAATCATTCCATCATCGATTTAATGACCTAGCAACAAACACATACACGTATAGATGAAAACCAATCTAATTAAAAAAAGTACAAACATAAAAAGCAATAAATATTAAATTAATATATATATATATATATACGGGGGATGGAGGAAAGAATTTAAGAAAATAATATAATAAATTTCGAAGAAATCTAATTCAAGATTTTTTTGAGAAATCAATAAATTTGATCATGATTTTATTTGAAATATATAAATAGTGCTGTTATACGAAACAAGCCACTCGAGAACTCGACTAGGCTTGGCTCGATAAAGCTCAAACTCGGCTCGCTCGATAGATGTTCGAGCTCGAGCTCGTATAAGCTCGATTGCTTAACGAGCCGAGCCCGACTCGACTCGAGTTACACGATAGGCTCGAGATCGAGTAGTAATCAGGCCAATTATTTATAAATATATTTAAAAACGAATTAAGTTATTGTAAATATAGTAATTAAGTCACAACTTACAACTCATATTGTGCCTTTTCAATGTTTTCATTCTCACTTCTCACTTCTCAAAAACGCAACCCACTCCTCCAAACCCTAATCCCCTCACCTCCAAAGCTTCAACCAATCTCTACGAATCCACTGGCGATTTCGCACCACCGGCGACGCTGCATCCACCGCACCACTGCAACACCGAAACCCGTCGGCTTCAACCACAGCGCCACCGAATCCCGTCGATCCCACACCACCGCACCACCGAAAATAAACATTCTAATACACTTGAATTGCTTTTATACATTTATTCATAATTTGTATTTAATAAATTTTCATTTTTATTGTTGTAGGAATCATTGGATCAATGTATGAAAGCAATTCAAGTGTATTAGAATGTTTATTTCACTTACACGAGACCTTGTTTTAACATCATGAAGATTGCGTATCCAATCATTGCCACAAAGTAGCATTTCCACCATCTCAACCTTCATGGAAGCTCGACGATCATCGACTATTCTACCACCAGCACTAAAAGTAGATTCATAGGCGACACTTGTAACCGGAATAGAGAGAATATCACGAGCCATCATTGACAATATCGGAAACCTCAACCTTTCTGATTTCCACCAAGCCAAAACATCAAGATTTGCGGAGACATCATCACAAGAATACCTATTTTCTTCTAGATACACATCCAAATCTATTTTTTCTGGTGGAGTCTTCTCAATTTGAGTAACACTCCTTTGAAACATTTCCTAACCCGTAAGAACATTAATCCCAAGTTTCGTAGAGGTTGCCTTGCTGGTTGTCAAGGCCCTCTTATTTTGGCTTAAGAGTTATTTTTGTGGGTCTCCGCCTTGAGAGGAGACATAAGCTTCAACATATTCATTATAAAGCTCATAAAGAAGCGTTTTGATTTCAACAATCTTAGCCACAACTTTTACATCATCATAAATAATCGGAAAAGCATGATCAACAAGTGTCATTTTATACCTCGGATCAAGAACGGCTGCTATAGTCAACAAAACATTACTTTCTCTGTAGGTCCCGAACGGGTTTTGTGAGGGCAGAAGTCTAGAGGGGAGGGGTGAATAGACTTCTGAAAACTTTTGTGCAAGATCAGGTGTGATAGCAGGTTGCCTGATCAGAGTGCGTGTGAATCAGTTTGAACTGATATTCAACTTACTGATCTTCTAATGGCAGATCAGTTCGGTGTCTATCAGTTTAACTGATATGTGGAAGCAAGTTTCTAACCCGTGTGAAAAACCAATTTTAAGATCAGATTCTGCAGTCTGTTTTCAATCAGATGACTAAAGTGTAAAACTGATCAAGATCAGTTGCTTGATACAAACTGATCCTAACTCAGAATATGTAGGCAGTTTAAATCAGGTAGTGTGCAATAGTGTAAAACAGATAAATCAGATAATGCACACAAGATTTTTATAGTGGTTCAGACAACAGTCATACATCCACTCTTCCCTATCAGCAGGGGCACCAACTTAACCAATTTGGACTTAGTTTAATGTGTTAGTCCAACACAATACAACCAACAGATGTTTAAAGAGTTCTCACTCAACCAATCCCAGAAATCAGAAACTAGAAACCCTAGTCTGAAATCTTGCTAAACAAACTTAACATAACTTTGAGTTTGGGTAAAGATTTGTTGTGTGTTCCAACTGGAATTCTATCCTAGTTTTGAGGTAGCCTTAAGCTAGAGGATAAGAATTCTATGTTAAGAACTAATGGGATGAACACTTAGAAATATTCTTCAAATTTGTGTTCTTCATGCGGAAATTTTCTTGTGCTTGAGCTTGATGATAATTTTCGTGTTTTCACTATGAAGATTAATCCCATATTTATAGACCTCGAAATCAAATAGCCGTTGGAGAGCAATTTAAATTTTAGGCTATATTTGGTAGAATTGCAGGGTTGATATGACGTGCTTCAGGAATGGCATGGCCGAAAGCATGTATGTTATCCTTTCTAGCCGTTTGACTATGCAGCGCCAAATCCCGCATTATCAGCTCCTTTCATACGTGTCTCATTCTCATTGGTTAACAAGTACACCTGCTCAGTGTTTATTTTATCAACTAAGTTTGACATTCTTCTTGTCAGATTAAACATCGTATGATCGGTGCCAACGCATTGTAACGGATGTGATTTGGAATCGATCACTTAAACTGATCAGTCTACCTGATAGAGTCTTCAGATGCAAGTTGTCTTAGCTCAACTAGCAGACTCGACTGATGTAGGAATTCTGGTCTTGTTCTTTTGGTAGTCATCTGATCTTCAGGTCTTCTGATTCTTCATCTTCATGTTTTCACCAGATCGTCTGACTATCTGATCTTTTGATCTGATCTTCTTCGAGACTTGACTTACATATTGAGTTCCCCCTCAATATGTGACCTATCTATTACATATGTTGTTCTATGCAATAATTATCAACTGGTCAGCTTAACCTGATATCTAGATCATCAGACATCTAACAGGTCTGACTGGTCCTATTACAGATATTTTGGAACTTTCATCAAAACTCTAAATTTCCCAACAAGTTCCCCTTTTTTGATGAAACCAACAACAGTTGATAATATTATAAGACAATAACGAGCAAATAATCAGAAGACAATGAGAGTTTGTCTTAGGATCAGTAAAATAAACTTTTCATTTAACAGAATTTTCGTTACAAGTTACATCTGAAAAGCTTCTTATAAAGTACAATTGATCCTAAGATGTCTTCTGATCTTCAAACTTTTGGAATATAGCCCTCCGGCATTTCTCGTTGATCTTGTGGAACGTTGAATATCCGGTATAATTTCCATTTGACATCATTGATCTGTTGTGGATCAGTTATGCGCGATTTGCTCAGGATGTCAAAGTAGAATCGTTGAAAGGCCAATCTGTCGAATGAGTCATCCGCTTTCTTCATGTAGTACATCACTTCATAATCTTGATGGGCGATTCTTACATTTATCTTCCTGGCCTCATTCTCCAGATACTTCAGGAAATCTGGTGATTCTTCATCTGGTGATTCTTCTTTCGGCACTAGATCCAGAACAAACGCATCCAAAAGCCATTCACCTCTGATCTTATTCCATTTTTTGAACTTGTCAGCATGTGCAGCAGTTTTCGGAATAATATCATCAATTCTTGCTGCCAGCTGAGGTTCTGCTCCAGATATTCCGACTTGACCTTTCCTTACCCTCGAGGTGTATTTCTTCTTCAGCCCTTCTGCCTCGGCCATTTTCTCAACTTTTCTCTCTTCTTCACTCAGACGAGCTTCTTCAGTAATCTGCTCCTTAGAGAGTTTTTCTGCCATTTCTTTATCAGATTGTATCTGACTTCCTGTGCTCCTTGTGACTCTCTTTGCTTAAGTGGAAGGTTCAAATTTTGAGGTTCCAGCTCCTGCGACCATCTTTCTTGCTCTTGATTTCTCCATCTTGTCAAAAACTTCATTTGCAAACAGATCCAAATGATCTAATCTTTGGCCATATGCTTCAACCGTTTGAATAAGCTCTTCTGTGGTCTTGATAAAGTTAGTTGGTTTCTCAACCTGGCCTTTCCCCTTTTTGGTTTGATCAAAAAGAGCATTGAGGTGGGAAGTCAGGGAGCCAAAACTGATAGAGATGGCTTTGTTCAGATCAGAAGCATTCAATCCATGTGTCTGAGCGGTTATATCTTGGATTTTTTAGAGCAGCTCAGATTTTGCAGCTTCGATGGCAGTGGAGAAGGTAAGAATTAGCTTGTCAAGTATCTCTTCCGTCTTCTCCAGTTTTTCTGCTATCAAGAAAAGTGAGACCTGATGTTGATCAACCTGGGCTATTTTTTCATCATAGGCCTTTTTGAACTCGCCATTCAGGTTGGTCAAAGTTTGTGTGAACTGATCCTTCAAAGCCTCAATCTGGGAGATGGCAAACTCTCTTTGATCTTTAATCTCTCTGAGGCTCGCCTGTCTCTGATCAGCTATGGTGTTGCTAACTGCATTAGCCAACACACCTTCAACTTCTTCTTTGAGCAGATCCTTGAAGCAAGACATAATTTCCCGCAGCTGATCAGTGGTTATATGTGTAGCAGGAATATCTCGAACCACCTGATCAGTAATAGTTGTTCGTGCCTCCAGTGGTTGATCAAGAGCTGTGTCACCAATACCACCTTCATTGGCAGCTCCGGCACCCTTCATGGGATCAACTTCCTGTGGAGCATCTTCTTCTGACTCTAGATTAACCCTCTCAGATTTGCCTAATTTCTTGTTGATCAGTGCTTTGACTGCCTCAGCAGAAATCAGCTCAGCTGTTGAACCAACCTGAGCAGACTTTTTCATATCAAAGTCATAGTCAGCAAATTCATCAGCTCCCCCCATCTGTTCAACTACGATCATGAAATCCGAGAAGTTCTTAATTCTTAGATCTCTCCAAGTCAGGATCTCCATAATATCTTCCCTGACATTCGGATGAGCTTCCAATTCTAGATATAAATCATCGATCTCTCATTCAATTCTCATCCTTGCCAACTTCCCAGTAATGGTTCTCGATGATCTGGATTAGGGAATCGATTGTTCAATTTGGATGGGTGGTTGAGTTGAAGAAGTTTCTGGTGGCGGCAGATCAGTGGGCTTTTGACTGATGTGCTGAGTTCGATCTGGTTCCTCAACAAGCGCATCAGGAGATTTAGCATGTTCGCTTGTTGGAGAAGGAGAGGGAGTCATGAGCTCAGCAACTGGAGATTGGATGGATGATTGAGCACGAGATTGAGGAGAAGGTGATCTTGCCTTTCCTTTGTCCTTCCCTTGTTCTCCGTCTGACTGCTCCGGAGAGCTTTTCACCAGAGAAGCGTGTCTCTCAGACTTCTCAGCTGATTGTTTTTGTGTAGCAGGTTGAGTTGTAGCTTCTTCTTCCTCGGACTCATCTTCCAGGAACAGAGTCATCGGAGCTTGCTTCACTTTCTTTGGCCTCTTCGCCAGTTCTTTCGTTGGAAGCCACTTTCTCTTTGGAGGATTCGCAGTTGCAGAAGTGGCAGTATCCTTGGTTTTCCCTTTTCGAATTGTCACCTTCAGATCATCATCAGCCGGGCCATAGATGGCAGTTGTGGTTGAGAGAAAAGCCTTGTAAAACTTCAGTCCATTCTGATCCCATTCGGTATTTGGCAATTTTTCCCTCAGAATGACTGCAACTTTGTTGAGATTGCTAATTATCTTCTTCAGAAAGACTTGCCTATGTTCATTCACTCTGAATTTCTCATGTTCTTGGAGTAAAATGGCTTTCAGAAAACCAACCCAATTGATGTTAGTGGCTCCATCCATAATGGCAGCCAAACAGTGCATCTTTACAGCAGTTAATCCGTCTGGGCTGAAGGATATTCCCATTATTGTTTTTAATAAAATGTCAAACAACAGGTGAAACTTTCTTTTCAGCATAGGCCTGACGAAATTTGAAGTATGATGTTTGTCAGCCTCTCGGAAGAGTTCATTTCTGATCAGCTCATCTTCATTCTCTCTATAATGAGCAGATGAAATTTTTCCTTTGGACAGATTGAATAGGCGTGTGATATCTGCATTGGTGACTCTGATCTCTTCACCATTGACAGATGATGACAGCTCGTCACCTGGTGATACTACCTCCAATTTTTTTGAAATTCTAGGGCTTCAAACTGCATAACCGGATTTGAGTGTGCAGCACAGTACTGTTCGAGTCCACAACCCTTTAACATCTGCTCAACTTCCATTGATTCTGGATCTCGTGTAACTCCAAACATTACATATTTGTCTTCCATGATTTGGTTTGCCAAACTTGCATAGTTACACATGATTTTGCCAATACCGTGATTAGCCATCTATATTAAGAAGAAACTATGTGAGTATAATGATTAATAAAAAGCATATCATCTATCTGATTTGCCTAACAAATAACCGATTGAATCATTCTATATCATACTCACACAGATACCAAGCATTAGATACGGCATACATTATAAAAATTGTATGAGCAAAAACATTAAATGGAATAAATTCAACAAATAACCACATATTACCAGATTTTTTGTTGAGTGATTTTAAAATAAAGTGAATCGCAAGAAACGCTTTGAATTGCAGAGGGTAAGTGAGAATTTGCAGAGTATAATGTTGATTCGCAAGAATTTTGAGAAGTGTATTTGGAAGGGTTTTGACGAAGCTTTATAAAAGGAATGAGGGAAAACCGAGACCGGAAAACCAAACATTTGAAAAGAATAAACGATTCAGATTAAGCGGTTTTGATCGTGTGGTTAGGATTTGCACGCGCGATTACCTTTTGGATTTTAAAAATGCACTTAATAGCAATTAATACATATTCCCCACGTCCGCATTAAATAATTTACAGGGCATGCGTCATAAAAATATGTGCACGGTAAAAGCAAATATTATCAGATAATTGCAGATAAGTAATCAGTAAAAACAAAGGAACATAAATGTGTATCTGCTTGACTGATGTTGTAATCAGTCAATACCACTTGTAGCCATAGGTTTGACTGATTTCTATTGATCTTAGTTTCTACCTAATCCTTTGTATTTCCCAACAATGTCCCACTTATCTCATCAGTTTTGTTTTGATCATATCTGATTGACGTTCCCCCTTCAACAGTTAACCCTTTTCTGATCAGTTCCAGACTGATCTTATTGATCAATTGAGGTATCATTACTCAACTAATCCTTCTTCTCTGGTCAGTCTCTTAGTCAACTGGTCCTGGAGACCAGTCCACCAAACATTTCTGGTGCACTTTCTCCTAAGTCCAGAAGTCCTAGCTCATTACATAGCTCTCTGAATCTGACTTCAGCTAGGGGCTTGGTTAAGATATCAGCTCTCTGCTTATCAGTATGGATCTTTTCCATTCTGATGTTCTTCTTTTCCACATGATCTCTTATAAAATGATATCTGACATCCACATGCTTCCATCTGGTGTGTAGAACTGGATTTTGAGTGATTGCAAGCAATATTACTGTCACAGAATATGGGCACATTCGTAGCTATAATGTTATAATCCCTTAGTTGCTGACTAAGCCAGAGCAGTTGGGAACAACAGCTTCCTGCAGCCATATATTCCGCTTCAGTAGTAGATGTGGCAACAGATGTCTGCTTCTTTAAAAAACCAAGAGATCAGTTTGCTTCCTAAGAACTGGCATGTACCTGAGGTTGATTTTCTTTCTATTCTGCAACCTCCATAATCAGAATCAGAATACCCACTAAGCTCTAGATTATCATCTGATCGGTAGAATAAACCAAGGTTTGTTGTCCCCTACAGATACTTAAGAATCCGCTTAGCTGCTTCCAGGTGGCTTTGCATTGGATTTGCCTGAAATCTGGCACATACACCTACTGCAAAAGTTATATCTGGTCTGCTGGCAGTCAGGTATAACAATGATCCAATGAGAGCCCTATATTCTTTATGATTATTTTTCTGACCATTCTCATCTAGATCCATCTTGAATCCAGTCGTCATAGGAATTTTGGCTTCCTTACTGTTCTGAATTCCAAACTTAGCCAACAAATTCCTAGTATACTTTGCCTGACAGATGAATATCCCTTCTGTACTTTGCTTAACTTTTAGACCCAGAAAGTAATTCATCTGACCCATCATGGACATTTTGAATTTCCCTTGCATCAGTTTGCTGAATCTTTCACATAGGTTCTTGTTGGGAGATCCGAAGATGATATTGTCCACATAGATCTGAACCATCAGAATATCTTCTCCATCTTCTATTCTGAATAAGGTTCTATCTACTACTCCTTTAGTGAATCCACTGTTTTTCAAGAACTGAGATAGTGTATCATACCAAGCTCGAGGAGCTTATTTCAGGCCATAAAGAGCTTTTCTTAAATGGTACACCTGGTTGCCTTTTTCAAAGCCTGGAGGTTGTTCAACATAAACTTCCTCAGCTAGTACCCCGTTTAAGAATGCACTCTTTACATTCATCTGATACATAATAAACCCTCTGCGGGCAGCATATGCCAGAAATAGCCGAATGGCTTCCAGGCGAGCGACTGGTGCAAAGGTCTCATCATAATCAATTCCTTCTGATTGTGAATACCCCTTAGCAATAAGTCTTGCCTTATTTCTGGTTATGACATTATTCTCATCTCTCTTGTTCTTGAATACCCACTTGGTGCCTATCACATCTTGATGAGTTGGTCTGTCCACCAGTTTCCAAACCTGATTCCTTTCAAACTGCTCTAATTCTTCTTGCATGGCTAGGATCCAGGTAGCATCTTGTAGAGCTTCTTCTATGGTGGTTGGTTCCTTCAAATACAGATAACAACAATACATGGCACTTTCACCAACCTGATGTCTAGTTTGGACTCGGGCATTCAGATTGCCAATTATCAGATCAGTCGGATGGTCACTTAACCAAGTCCTTCTTTTCTGATGTATATCAGTTTGGATATTAACATCCTCATCTGATATTGAGTCACTAGTGGTTGGGAGTGGTGCAGTTATAGGATCCACTTGGCATGGACAAGTCTCAGCTGATGTTGGAATCATCATATACTGATGTCTGTCCATAGGAACATCAGGTGTTCCCCCTGAACCAGATGGTTCAGTTGATACTGTCTCAGCTGTACCAGCTTCTTCATTGACAGTTGTACGTACCTTTGGGTCTGATTGACCTGGTGAATCAGTAAGATCAAGCTTTGGGACATACACTGTTACATGATCTGATCCCTTGTCTTTGATACTCAACTGATCCATTTTATGTGCATCAGATACCGGTTGATCTGGTACTGCTTGTTCTGGGGCAGATTTCTCCTGTTCAGAAGACATCTCATCAAAGACTACATGAGGTGTTTCTTCCACAACTAGGGTTCGTTTGTTGAACACCCTGAAAGCCTTGCTGGTTGAGGAATATCCTAAGAATATACCCTCATCTGACTTGGCTTCAAAGGTTTTCAACTGGTTCTTCCCATTGTTGTGTATGAAACACTTGCACCCAAAAATATGGAAGTAAGAAACACGAGGTTTTCTGCCCTTCCACAGTTCATAAGGTGTTTTGAAGTGAATCTTAGTCAGAGAACATTTTTTCTGAGTATGACATGTTATGTTAATAGCTTCTGCCTAGAAACGGTTTGGAGTTGCATGTTCAGCTAACATAGTACCAGCAGCTTCTTTGAGTGTTCTGTTTCTCCGTTCTGCTACTCCATTCTGTTGTGGTGTTGTCGCAGCTGATGTTTCATGTTGTATTCCAAACTTAGTGCAAAAGTCAGTAATAAAGGAGTTCAGAAATTTTGTACCTTTATCGGATCTGATTTTTACAATACTGACACCCTTCTCATTTTGTAATTTCTTGAGCAGCTCGGGTATCTTTGTTGTTGTCTCATTCTTCTTATACAAGAATACAACTTAGGTAAACTTTGAATAGTCATCCACGATCACAAGAGTGTATTTGCTTCCGCTGAGATTAAGTGGTGTAACTGGTCCAAATAAATCCATATGGAGCAGTTGCAATACTCTGCTGGATGCAGTTCCTGGGATCCCCTTGAATGAGGCTTTAACCTGTTTTCCCTTCTGACATGCGACACATGTCTGATCCTTAGAGAATACCTCATTTGAGAGACCCTCAACCAGGGACATCGTTGATATCTTGTTAAGAGTTTTAAAGTTCAGATGGCTCATTCTCTTGTGCCAGAGCCAATTGCTGCTTTTGGAACTCTTAACAATCAGGCATGCATTTCTTGGACAACTGTTCCAATCTGTAGTATAGATCGTTCCTTTTCTTGAACCAGTTAGCAAAATCTATTGAGTAGCTCGATTTTTGATAGTGCATTGATCAGTCGAGAACTCAACACAGAATTCGTTGTCGCAGAATTGTGAAACCGATAATAGGTTGTGCTTCAAACTATCGACATACGAGACTCCAGTAACCTGTACATCATCATTCTCTAAGGTTCCAAATTCTCTGGTAAAACCAAAGTTATCATCACCAAAGAGTACACGTGGGCCATCTTGTTCTGTGTATGAGCTGAGGAGATGTTTGCTTCCAGTCATGTGCCTTGAGCATCCACTGTCTATGTACCAGATAGTTCCTTGTACACCTCCTTTATTGGCCAAACCCACGCGAACCTGCAATCAGATCAGGCTTTAGGTACCCCAGTAGAATCGGGTCCTGGGGGATTAGAAGTACCTTTCGGGATCCAAATAAATCTGGCACCTTTGTTGAAAACAGATGGCTTGATTTGTCTCCCATAAACATCTACATAATCATACGTCTCTTCATATGCAATTTGGTCAGTATGATCATTAGTGTGAGCCTTGGATGAATCAGAAGACTTGGGATTTTTTATTGATATCTGTCTTCTTTTAATCCAGTGGGGCTCAGGTGCAGCAGCCCTAGGTTTCTAATTGTAAGGGTAGGTACGACTGCCACCATTAAAAGATTCATATCTTTTTGGCATATATGGTTTTAGCAATTTACCCTTAGCTTGCTTGTTAGGCAGCTTGACCTGATTAGGTTTCATATAAGATTTTCCCTTGAGAGGTAGTCTTTTCTGATTCCTAATCTGTTGATCAGGTTGAGGTCTCTTAAGAAGAATATGGCTCTTCTATTGATTTCTCAGCTGATGTCTGATCAGTTGGGGTCCATTTTTGTTCCCTTTCTGATCCGACACTTGCCTTGCCTGGTCAGCTGATCCTTTTCCCTTATCTGATACAGATTTTGCTTTTCGTGTATTTTGATCAGAAACTCGTTTGATTACACTTTTCTAACCAGATGGGACTTTTGAGGATGCAGAAGGGTGTTCATACCCAATTCCCTTCTTATTAGTTGACGTACGAAAATAGTTGTTCAGATCTTGAACAGTCTTAGATGATTTCGTAAAAACCTCTATTTTCTTACGCAAACTATCCTCAGTAGCTTTTAGTCTCTCATGCAGTCGAAAGAGTTCATCAAACTTAGCTTGAAGGATTTTGAGATCATCAGCTTGTTGTTTGTTAATGGCTAGCTGTTCCTTAATCAGTTTATCCTGATCAGAAGAATTGACTTTCAGAAGCTCCAGTTCTGCAGTCATTTTCTGAACAGTCTCAACTGATTTCAGTTCAGTAGCTTTTCTTGTAGTATTTTCTTTAACAAGCCGAATGTTCTCTATCCTTAGCTTGTCGTTCTCAGCTTCAACAATAGTGTAGGTGTCAGAGAGATCATCAAGTAATTGCTCATTGTAGAGCTGCAAGTCAATCTCTCCAGCAGGTGTACTCAGCACAGCTGGTGTGGAAACATAAAACACAGATGGTTTAGAAGATACCTCATATTGATCTTCTTCCTTGACCATGAGACAGATGTCGTCATTAGATGAGAACATCAGATCATCAAAGTTGTTGAAGTCATCAGCATTGCTCATCAGACAGAAATCCTCTACAGATGAGTAACCAGAATCTTCTGATGGTAGATAAGAATCATCTATTCCATGGTGTCAGCAACCATAGCTTTCATGTCTCTGTATCGTTGCTCTCTCATGTTCCTCTTATCTTCTCTTTCTCTAGGTGTCAGGTCAGGGCAGTCTTCACTATAGTGACCTAGTTTCTGGCAGTTGAAGAGGTGAGTCATGTCTTCTATATGATCCGTCAGGTGACTTCCCGATTTGCCTTTGATCTGAATTTCTCCTTTCTGATTTGTGATCTTCAGCACAATCATCTCTTTTCTTTTCTCTTTGGTCGTCTCTTCTGTCATCAGATCTGTTTCTTTCCTGTGATCTGTCAGACGATCTTCTTTCTCTTCCTCTGCTATTTTGATAGTCTTTGTAGAATCTCCTATACTTTTCCAGTTGAATATTTGATCTTTCAAGCTTTCTGGTGAGTAGAGCAATATGTTCAGCTTAACTAACAATATTTCCAATAGGCTCAGAAGATTTTGAGCAGCTGCCGCCTGCTTTGAATGCTACTGCTTTTGTTGTTGCAGGTGTAGTTTCGGCAGATGACTCATCATCTTCCTCTTGCCCTCTCTCAATCAGGTTGAATTCATGGGCTTTCAGATTTAAGAACAAACTGCTCGGCTTCATCTTCGCTATATCCTGGCAGTCCTTAATCACCATAACCTTCATATCCCATTTCTTCGTTAAAGATCTCAGGATCTTGTAGTTGATGTCCTTGTCGGTCATTTCACGCCCTAACTCTCTGAGTTTGTTGATAGACATGGTAATTCTTCCATCTAACTGGTTGATCGTCTCGTTGGGCAGCATCTTGAGTTTCTCGAACTTAACCAGTTCGGCCTGTAATTTGTTGTCCTTTATCTGGTCATTCCCCTCGCATATCTCAGCTAGAGTATCCCACATCTGCTTCGCAGTCTCGAGGTATTTGATCTTTTCTCTGATTATCTTGTCCATCGTCTTCATAACGATGTGTCTGGCCACAGTATCCAGATTGGACAATTTTCTTTCCTCCGCATCCATCAGAGAAGGACTCTTCCTGATTCTGGCTCCAACTGGAAATTTTGGATCACCTCCTTCAGCTGGATTGTTGTAGTAGATAATGATAGGTCCTTGTTCAAGAACTTCCAGCATTCTGCTGCTTATAGCTCCCAGATGATTGCTCATAAGTATGACCCAGTCTGCATACTCATCAATAGAAAACTTGGGTAGATCATGATACATACCAGATGTATTATCCATGCTGACTGTGAGTTTTGAAAACAAATGAATTTAAAAAATAGGTTTTTTCAAGATCTGTTCAAGTGACCACAATGGTTCTTCCTCAAGAACCGATGATACTCAAAGCCAGTGGTCCGTAGAACCACTGCTCTGATACCACTTGTAGGTCCTGAATGGGTTTTGTGAGGGCAGAAGTCTAGAGGGGAGGGGTGAATAGACTTCTGAAAACTTTTTGTGCAAGATCAGGTGTGATAGCAGGTTGCCTGATCAGAGTGCGTGTGAATCAGTTTGAACTGATATCCAACTTACTGATCGCCTAATGGCAGATCATTTAGGTGTCTATCAGTTTAACTGATGTGCGGAAGCAAGTTTCTAACCCGTGTGAAAAACCAATTTTAAGATCAGATTCTGCAGTCTGTTTTCAATCAGATGACTAAAGTGTCAAACTGATCAGATCAGTTGCTTGATACAAACTGGTCCTAACTCAAAATATGTATGCAGTTTAAATCAGGTAGTGTGCTATAGTGTAAAACAGATAAATCAGATAATGCACACAAGATTTTTATAGTGGTTCGGACAACAGTCTTACGCCCACTCTTCCCTATCAGCAGGGGCACCAACTTAACCAACTTGGACTTAGTTTAATGTGTTAGTCCAACACAATACAACCAACAGATGTTTAAAGAGTTCTCACTCAATCGATCCCAGAAATCAGAAACTAGAAACCCTAGTCTGAAATCTTGCTAAACAAACTTAACCTAACTTTGAGTTTGGGTAAAGATTTGTTGTGTGTTCCAACTGGAATTCTATCCTAGTTTTGAGGTAGCCTTAAGCTAGAGGATAAGAATTCTATGCTAAGAACTAATGGGATGAACACTTAGAAATATTCTTCAAATTTGTGTTCTTCGTGCGGAAATTTTCTTGTGCTTGAGCTTGATGATAATTTTCGTGTTTTCACTATGAAGATTAATCTCATATTTATAGACCTCGAAATCAAATAGCCGTTGGAGAGCAATTTGAATTTCAGGCTATATTTGGTAGAATTGCAGGGTTGATGTGACGTGCTTCAGGAACGGCATGGCCGAAAGCATGTATGTTTATCCTTTCTAGCCGTTTGACTATGCATAGCCAAATCCCGCATTATCAGCTCCTTTCATACGTGTCTCGTTCTCATTGGTTAACAAGTACATCTGTTCAGTGTTTGTTTTACCAACTAAGTTTGACATTTTTCTTGTCAGATTAAACATCATATGATCTTTTGACACGAACAGTTGTAACCAGGTGTGAGCTGAACTGATCACTTAAACTAATCAGTCTACCTGATAGAGTCTTCAGATGCAAATTGTCTTAGCTCAACTAGCAGACTCGACTAATGTAGGTCTTCTGGTCTTGTTCTTTTGGTAATCATCTGATCTTCAGGTCTTCTGATTCTTCATCTTCATGTTTTCACCAGATCGTCTGACTATCTGATCTTCTTTGAGACTTGACTTACATATTGAGTTCCCCCTCAATATGTGACCTATCTATTACATCAGTTGTTCTATACAATAATTACATCAGTCATCTAACAGGTCTGACTGGTCCTATTACAGATGTTTTGGAACTTTCATCAAAACTCTAAATTTCCCAACATTCTCCCCAATATTTATCAATTTTTTCAGCCACGGCCAAAGCCATTGTTTGGATATTTACAGAACTATCATTCACCTTTTCATTTAAAAGTTGTTTAACCCTATAAAGCTCCACAAGAAAAATGTTGGAAGTTGGATAATCGGATCCTGAAATCATGTTTGTTATTTCATGAAAATGCCCAAAAATTTGCACACTTCCTCAACCATTGACCACTGAACATCAGTTGGAACATATGTAAATCCAGGGTCAATATCACAATATCTCGATAAAACATCTTTCAATGTTAATGTTGAAGCCAACATGAGATATGTGCTATTCCACCTAGTTTGACAGTCTAAAATCAGTTTTCTAGAAGACAATTGCAGCTGCTTTGCAATTTTTGCAAATTGGATAAGACGTGACTCAGAATTAATCAAGTATTTGACACCATCTCTAACAACATCGGTGACACCACCAAGTTTTTTTAGCCCATCTTGCACTAAAAGATTAAGTATATGCGCACAACACCTCACGTGAAAGAGCTTTCCACCAAGACTAAGTTCATGTTGCAGCTTTCATGAACTTGTTAAAAGTCCATCATAGAAAATGGGTACTCATGGACTAGAACCATATGAGAAGAAAGTTCACGTACCTTTTTATGGTCGTACGAAAAGTTTGTTATAGAGGTGATACCTTCAGATTGCCCTTCTGTGAAGGACAATACTTGTTGCTTCGATTTGTTGGCACCAAAGGACCCCCGTCCCAAAAGAGATGATTTAAGGTAGCGCTTGTGTTGAGTTGTAGATCCACTTGCACTCTTATTAAACTTTTCCTTGCAAATATTGCATTTCACCATTTCTTTTCCATTCTTCAACTTGACAATAGTCATATGTTCCCATATCGGTGACTTTTTATGTCGTTTCTTCGGCTGAAATGGTTCCTCTGGTTCTCCATCACCTTTTTTTCCCCATCTACTTCATTGGATTGGTCTTCAGTTGTTGGAAGCTCTTCTTCACTCATTATATCCACATTTTCTTCAATCTCCAACTCTTGACCAACATCTTCATTAATTTGATTCATACCAACACTTGAGCATCAAGCTTGGTGTGAATACATCCTATAAACAACGAAATAGGTATATTAGATGTAAGAAATGAGGCTACAATTAATTTAAAATCATTAGGAATCAACCCATACCAAGTGGAGTATAAAATTAGAAATATAAGATAATAATATAGTATTTGTAATCACTTTGGGATTAATCATATACATCATTTGTCCCAAATTATTGTTATTTTCTTATTAGGAGATTGCAATTTTTTAAAATATTCCTATTTATAATCACTTTGGGATTAATCATATACATCATTTTTAAGGGAATATCAGGAAATCTGTAGGTTATATATCCAATTTTTCAAGCACTATTAACGATGTATTATTGGTCCATGTAAAACTCAAAGTGTGACTATCCTCGTAGAACAAATGGAGTATTCGACATCTCTAATTATCTTGCTTAATCGAACAGGGCGGTGTTTTGGACATATCAGTACTCGATAGTTTATACAATGCTGCACAGACTCAAACAAACACCAATGGAGCTTTTCATCAAACACCAAATGCCTTTTCTCATATTTTTAGAGAGAAAGAAGTTAGGGTTCGAGACATCTTGCATTTTACAACTCTTTAAAATAATATTTTTCTCAAATCCTAAGAAACATCTAACCGCAGATTCAACAAGAACATATCGTAAATTCAACAAAAACATATCTTTATGAACATCTAGGGTTTAGAGAAAAAAAGCCTACCAAAATTTAAATCGTGCTTGGTGTATCCCTAATCTTCATGTAATTGAAGTAGGGAAAGAGGAAATGTCAGCGGTGGCGGCGGCGGGATTCACGGTGGTTGGAGGTTCGATGGCGACAGGATTCGCAGTGGAGACTGAGGGATATAGCGTCGCCGGTGGTGCGGAATCGTGGTGGTTGGAGATTCAATGTCGATTAGATTTTCGGTGGTGCGGTGGTGTGGGATCGACGGGATTCGGTGGCTCTGTGGTTGAAGCCGAAGGGTTTCGGTGGTGCAGTGGTGCGGTGGATGCAGCGTCGCCGGTGGTGCAAAATCGCCGGTGGATTTGTAGAGATTGGTTGGAGCTTTGGAGGTGAGGGGATTAGGGTTTGGAGGAGTGGGCTGCGTTTTTTAGAAGTGAGAAGTGAGAATGAAAATATTGAAAAGGCACAATATGAGTTGTAAGTTGTGACTTAATTACTATATTTACAATAACTTAATTCGTTTTTAAATAAATTTATAAATAATTGGCCTGATTACTACTCGAGCTCGAGCCTATCGAGTAACTCGCGAGTCGAGTCGGGCTCGGCTCGTTAAGCAATCGAGCTTATGCACAGCTTGAGCTCGAGCTCGAATATCTATCGAGCGAGCCGAGTTCGAGCTTTATCGAGCCGAGCCGAGTCGAGTTCCCGAGTGGCTTGTTTCGTATAACAGCACTACCCTACATTTACATTTTACATATTAAAAATTGCAAAACCTAAAAAAAATTACAAAATATTACAGAAATTAAAAGAACATCATAAATCAAATACAAAATCATCAACAAATCATAAAAGTCGATTACCTGTAGATTCTTGAAACAAGAAACCACTAAGAATCAAAGAAAACACCGACAAGATAAAACTAAATTGCAGCTCCATATCTCCCAGCAAAAAGGCACAAAATCTATAACCCAGAATCACTCATCTCACAAACTTTCCATTTCAATCAAGAAAATAAACTTTACAGAATCCAACATAAATCCCAAAATGCATTAGAGCAGTTATAACATAAATCCCAGCTTTACAGAAAATCAATAATAATTACACAAGCCTGAAGATTCTGGGGGATTGATGGGATTTGGGGCCGATTTAGAGGCTCCGATGGAGAGTGGGAGTAATAGTGGCGGCGGAGGCGAGGGCACACTCGTGACTGAGTCGCTGGTTTTGGAAACGAGTTTGTCGTTCGGGTCAACTAATTCTCGGGGCTGAGTCTCTGGTTTTGAAGCGGTGGTTGGCGATGTGGATAGCGGCGATTTGGAGTTGGCGGAGGTAGATGGTGGTTGGCGATGGCGGAGAAGATGGTGGTGGTTGGCGTTGTTTGGGCCGCGAAGAATGAGGTGATGTCACAAGAATTTAAATTTAAATGTATTTTAATTATTTTCTGCTCGTTTATTTTCATTTATTTCTAGAGATTAAGGTTGGGTTAGAATCATGAATATTTTGAATTATCGTTAATTTTATTTCTTAGGAACATAAGCATCCACATCCATCTACTCTCTCTCCTTCACATCATCTCCACATTTTAAATACTTAACTTTTTAAACAAACTCTCACAATGGTTCATTTAATCATTCATCCATCCATTCACTATTTATGGGTTGTTGTGCACTAAAATATGAGGATTATGGATTAAGATGTGGCTTAATGATCTTAGTGACACAAACAATAAATGAGTAAGGTGGATTGCATTTATGTTATATGATTGCTTGAGAGAATAAGTGTTGAGCAATAAATTTGCAAGAGGTTTGATAAGGTATTTATTTTCTCCATTTTCTTGGTCATAAATGACCCATATTTATAGTATCTGGGAGAGTGGAGCTCACTCTCCCGGTTACCAGTACAAGGGGCCGAAGTGGTTTTGTAAAACATTAAATGCTACAAGACTGATGTGACTCAGGTCGAGGTCGTTGGGACGTCGCCCGAGATAAATCCGGATAATCAGAAATTTAGCCGTTTAACTACTCCTAGCCATTCATCATTATCGTCATTTACTGACACACCTCTGACTTAAGCCCACTTTAGGAGAGTTCCTCGACGCCGCCTATCTGACACTGGTCAAATCGTAGTTAATGCTCCGTGTTTGTGTCAGCCCGAGGTCGTCGATGTCATCCAGGTCGCGCTTCACTCCAATTGGTCTGGTCCTTCTGCTCGGTGTCCTGCGAGGTGTGACACTTGGCGGGTTTTCTACTTTTATTCACCCCGGGTGTGGGTCGGGGGCAACCTCGCGCAATATACACACAACAATAGCCCCTAGCTCATCTCTCTGTGCTCGCAAAGGGGGAACGAGCTACCCTTTTCGTCCTTATCCTGAGTGTGATGTACGAGATCTCGGAAACATCTCGAGTACGCCTGAGCAGCGTCTTGGAAATTGGGGTGATGACGGCAGCTTGCCTCGACTGTCGTGCCTATAAGGGGTAGGCAAATGATGGCGCGTGGATTTCACGCGCCAGATGCGAAAGGTCGCGAGCAGAGTTATGCGCCCTACCCTCTCTCTATAAAACCCCCATCCCTATTCAGATCTTCACTTTTCGCATTCGAGTTTCTTAGAGCTTCCGAAATTCCCGGCGATCCCCCACGATATTTTGGCGATTCGAGTCTTTCACATGTAATCTTCATTTATCTTCTTTCTCATTTCTTCTGATCCGTGTGGGAAATGTCATTTGGATCGTAGTCCAGGAGTCAGAGACGGGCCGCCAGCGTGGCCGAAAGTTCGGCCCCATCAGTCGCGTACCATCGACGTTGGGGTCGTGAAACATCGGTGGTTGATGTCTCATCGGAGACGGTTAGTGAAGCACCGGTGTTGGCTCATGATGAGGCCACTTCTAAGAGACGCCGCCTCCGCCGCATGGGCGACAGGCCGCTGGTCCAAATCCGAGCATCCGCTGAACCGGAGGTTCAAATAATGGAGGAGACGAGAACCGCAGAAGAGGCGGGGAATGTAGCGGGGTCCACATGTTCTGTTGACTCCGCTGAATTTGAATTTCTGTCGGATGAGGTCATCCCCGATGCCCCGAGCAAAGATGATGAGGTCGACATTGTCGACCGCAGGTTGAGGTTACAAGAGTGTTTGGGCAATCAACCTCGAGGTGAAATCTCGAGGCCGACTCGGGTGAGGTCGGAGAGCATTTTTGTGCGAGGCACGTGAAAAGTACGGTGTCTGAGGCATATCCCTTTTTATGGAGGGACATATTCCAGGTCCCTGGCGATGTTCGCTTTTGGGTGCCCGAGAGCGAGGTTGATTATGCCGATCAAGTCCCGGAGGGGTGCGTCGTGATGAATTACGATACCATGATGGCAGGGGTTCGCTTCCCGCTTCATCCCACGATCACCGATCTGCTCTGGTTTTGGGGATTGACTCCGACACAGATCACTCACAATGGGTGGAGTACCATTATTGGGATTGTTTCCCTCTTTGGCCGCATACAGCCCCGGGCGTTTCCGACTGTCAAAGAAATGAATTCCTTGATTTAGTTGGCGAAGTGGCAGAAAACCGAGGGCTATTATTATGTTAAGGCCCGTCCGTACATGAAGGTGATTGAAGACCTTCCGAATAAAGTCCAAGACTGGAAGGAGAAATGGTGGATTGTGGGTGGAGCTTGGCAAAGCCCCGTGTTTGCCTTGGGTGCTCTGGGATATCATGAGATACCTCGCGACTATGTTATCTTCAAACGTAAGCATTTTTTATTTCGTGTTATCCGGTAATACTGATTTAACTTTTCCTTTCTATTGCAGGTCCCAAGATTTCTAAACGCTCAGAGATCTCCAAGGCCATCTTAACTCGCTTGATCCAAGTGTGCTTGATCGACTCCGACGAGCGATCTCTCCCTGTGCTTCAAAGGATCAAGTGTTGGGAGAAAGCGGGGTTGATTGTTCCAGCCCGCTCTTCGTTGGACGCGGCTGTTCCTGGTAAGCAATGAGATAAATTTGTATTTGCTCCCCCGACATGACTCTGCATTGATACTCTTTCGATTTTTCTTTCCAGTTTCTTTCACCGAACCCATCCAATTTTCCTCTGCTAAAGTCATCGAAGCTATGGACAACTTGAATGCCGAAGAGTTGTGTGAGAAGGTGGCCCGGGCCTTGGAGTTGTCTAGGGGGCGAAACGAGAAAAAGGTGCAGCAGGAGAGAGGGGAGGCTGCTCCCGAGGTGCCAGAGGGAACCTCCCATCCGAAAGCCAAGGTTGCGACATGCAGCCGACATCAGAAAAGGGGAAACATTAAGACCCGCACTCCCAAGGAGAGTTCGGCGAAGCATTCCCGGCCTTCGGTTGACATGGACACTTTGCGGAAATCCCCGAGCGAGAAAATCGTGGTCACGGGATCTGGAGGGAACCCCGATACAGTGTTCGAGCTCATGAGTCATCGGGATCATGAGGCTGGCGATGATACTTTCCTCGGGTGGAGCCCGGATCATCGCCAGAGGTAATGTCTGGTTTTTGGATTTGGTTTCAGATATTATTGGCGACGGTTATCCCCAATATTTGAGGTTATTTCTGCAGGCACAAGTCGGATGATGGTGTTTTTTGGGGGGAGGCCACGCGTAACTATCTCTAGTCGCGACTTCCGGCCGCCAATGATGCCCAGCCCTCCTACCTACGGCGCATCGCCGATGATGCCCCAAGGTCCTGGACCCGCACTCTTCATGAGGAGGTCCAGACCTAACATTTCCCCGAGAACATAACCTCGGGGGTCGCTCACTTGTGCCGCTCTCTGGCCTTCTTCGAGAAGAGCTGCGACCAGTATGAGTCGGCGAAGTTGCAAGCTCAGAAAGTAGAGGCGGCCTGCGTCTTGATGAGAAAGACCTGGAAAGGCATGCCAAAGAGAGGGAGCTCGCCATCAGTGCCAAGGTTACCGCCGAGGATAAGCTGAAAGAGGTGGTCAGAGAGAGAGATGACATGGGAAAAACAATCCAACAGCAAAAGAAGGATCTCGATCTCCGAGGTCAGAAAGAGAAAGCCAGCCTGTCCAGGATCTCTGAGCATGAAGATCGGGTCCGGTGCTTGGAGGCTGAGGTTCAGCAGGTTCCCGCTACCATCAAGTTGGAGCGCAATCATGCCTCCAACATCGCTTACATCCATTCTTATTCCAACGTTGTCCGGGTTGTTCACCGGGCAGTCGATCTCGAGGGGGCCCGAATGGCTGTGAAGGAGGGACTCATCGCTTACATGCGTAACAACCATGTTCACGAGAAGGAGGATCTTCCGATCAAGGACCTGGCTACCTTCGGGGTTGACTTCGGATTCCTCCCCCCTAGCGCCAATCTTTATGATCCCGAGGAGCTTCTCGGGTTGCTTAATGACGAGATGGAGGGTGGTCAGGATGGCAGTGATGGCGAGATTGTTGGCGGGGAAGATGGTGGAAATGGTGCGGGAGATCAGACTGGCGTCGAGATTCCCGAGGTTGAACAAAATGTTTAGATCCACCCTGTTGAGGGGACCTCGGATGCTCCACCAAACTGATCTCCAGGGCATTTTTCTGCGGCAGTATGCCATTTGCCTTCGGCGTTCTTATGTAATCGCCCTTTGGTGTTTTCTAAACAAGTGGTTCGATTGCCCTTCGGGGTGTGTAAGTGTTTTAGCTGCCTCCGGGCAATGTACTTTGTTGCCTTCGGTCGTTTATCAATGAAACCTGTGTTGTTTTTTTCTTTTTATCTTTCTTGTTTTCTCTTTTGAAATGTTTGTTTGTTTTTGCCAACACTTTGATGTCGGTGAGTTCGTGTACCTGCAAATCTGGGTAATAAAACATGACGAGAGATCTGTTATTTGTGACCTGATTGCCTTGTTGACTTAGATAGGATATGCGACCGAAGTTGATTTAGATAGGGTATGCGACCAAATTGCCTTGGATGTTCTTGGCTTTGTCTACTTAGTCGAGGTCGACTTAGATAGGGTATGCGACTGAGGTCGATTTAGATAGGGTATGCGACCGAGGTCGACTTAGATGGGGTATACGACCTAGGTCGACTTAGATAGGGTATGCGACCAAATTGCCTTGGATGTTCTTGACTTTGTCGACTTAGATATGGTATGCGACCGAGGTCGACTTAGATAAGGTATGCGACCGAGGTCGACTTAGATAGGGTATGCGACTAAATTGCCTTGGATGTTCTTGGCTTTGTCAACTTAGATATGGTATGCGACCGAGGTCGACTTGTAGATGGTACGCGGCCTGATTGTTCTTTCTAAAGACTTTGGACAAGCGATTTTCGTCGGGGTGATTCCCATGGGGGGTCACCTTTCTATCCCCCGTCCCTAGTCTTTAGAAAAAAAAATATGGATGTTTGACTTATCTTTTTCCATTTGCGAATCTGTTTTGATCGAACTCGTGAGAGGTCGGGGACCAGTCCCCCAAGTTCGTAAATGTAAAAAGTTGCACAAAATAATGATAAGTTTTAGCTCGTAAAGAATTTTAAGACAAAAGTTATTTTATTTCTAACTTTGACAAAGCTTACGAAAAATATGATGCATGATTGAACCTAGACAGTTACTGGTAGAACATCTTTAGATAGGTCACATTCCAAGGGTACATCGCGGGAATGTCGTCCATGTCTTTGAGCTCGTAAGCCCCATTTGGCAGGCACTTTGAAATTTTTATGGGGCCTTCCCAGGTCGGGCCAAAAACTCCTTTCTGGACCCCAGGGATCTTTCTTAAAACGAGGTCGCCAACCTTGAATCTTCGGATTTTTGCCTTTGAGTTGTAGTATTTCTCCGATTTCTATTTGTAACTTGCATTTTTCAAGTTGGCTTCCAGTCTTTTTTCCTCGATGAGGTCGAGGCTGAGAGATATGGCCTGATCGTTGTCCTCCGTGATTGTCTGCGACGTTCGATGGCTTCTGATGACAACCTCGGCTGGTATGACTGCCTCCGTCCCGAAGGCCAAAGTAAAAGGTGTTTCGCCTGTTGAATTTCGGGATGTGGTTCTATATGACCATAAGATCCTCGGAAGCTTGAAAGCCCATAATCCCTTTGACTCAATGAGTTGAGTTTTTAGGGTATGTTTGATTATCTTGTTCACAGCTTCAACTTTTCCATTGGACTGAGGGTGATAGGGGGGAGGAGAACGACCGCAATTTTCCACTTTTGCAAAAAAGGCATCGATCTCAAACCGGCTTAAACCTTTTGCCATTGTCCGTGATGATTTCTTGCGGGAGGCCAAAATGACAAATGATGTTTTTCAAGATGAATCGTATGATTTTCTCCTGGGTGATGGCCGCTAAAGGTTCTGCTTCCGCCCATTTGGTGAAGTAGTCTACTGCGACCATGGCGAATTTTGAACTGCCCGGGGCCGTTGGGAAAGGACCAATCAGGTCGATCCCCCACTTCGCGATAGGCTATGGGTTGTAGATCGACGTGAGCTCCTCCTGAGCTCGCTTAATTGTTGGGGCAAAAAACTGGCATTGCTGGCACTTCTTTGCGTACGCAATCGCATCTTTCCTTAAAGTGAGCCAATAATAGCCTTGTCTGATTGTTTTGTAAACGAGAGATTGACCTGCGGTGTGATTTCCACAATCTCCTTCGTGGATTTCTTTCAAGATTATCTGGCCTTCTTCCGGGGTGATGCATTTCAGCAGTGGTAATGAGAAACTTCGCTTGTAAAGTTGCTTGTCGATCATGGTGTACCTCGCTGCTCTTAGTTGTAATCGGCGAGCTGTGACCTTGTCTTCTGGCAGTGTCCCTTTCTCGATGTACTCTTTGATGTCGGTCATCCAATTGTTTTTGGGGTCGCGATCTGAAAAACTTCCCTATGAGTGTTTGATGGACTCGCTTGATTTGTCCAAGTTACTTACTTTACGTTGATGGCGATGCGACCTGCCGAGGGAGTGCTGAGCTTGGTAACCGCTATGTTGCCCATATCCGCAGCACCTTCCGATGTGGCCAATCGAGCTAAAGCATCTGCGTATGTGTTTTATGTTCGAGGTATCAGCTCTATTTGTACTTCTTCAAACTTTTCAACGAGGCTCTTTGCTATCTGCTGGTACTTCATCATCTGTTCACCCCGTGCTTCGTACTCTCCTGACATCTGGCATACGACCAGCTGGGAATCGCTGTAAACTTTCAACTTTCGTACACCGATGGCCATTGCCATTTCCAGGCCATATATCAAGGCTTCATACTCTGCTTCATTGTTGGTGGCGTGAAAATCGAAGCTTACAGCTGTGGTAAAGGATTGTTGTTCGATCGACAGGACCACTCCGCCCCCGCCGGTGCTTTCGTCGAGAGCCATCGACATGCAACATCCAAGGGACGTCGGTAGCCTCTGGTGTCTTTTCTAGAAAGGTGAGCTCGGTGAGAAAGTCGGCGAGGACCTGAGCTTTGATCGCAGTTCGGGGTGCGAAAGTGACCCCGAACTGACCTAATTCGATGGACCATTTCAATAATCTCCCGGCTGTATCAGGTCGGTGTAACACTTGCCTCAGTTGCATGGTGGTTAGGACTTCTATTTGATTATCGAAGAAATATTGTCGCAACTTTCGGACGCTCATTATTATGGTGTAAGCGAGCTTCTTGAGTGGTGGGTATTTGAGCTTGGCATCATTCAAGGTTTGACTAACGAAGTATATAGGCAAATGAGATCGACCTTTCCGCTTGCAAGACTAAAATCGCTACCGAGGCGGACTTCGAGGTCATGAGGTATAGAAACAACTTCTCGCTTGGCACGGGCTTTGCTAAGATTTGGGGGTCGGAGAGATACCCCTTGAGCTTTATAAATGCGGCCTGGCATTGCGGGGTCCATGAGAACTTTCCTTTTTTCATGGCTTCAAAGAAAGGCTTGCACTTATCCCCCATCCTGGATACGAATCTGTTGAGAGCTGCGAGACAACCGGTCAACCTTTGGACTTCTTTTACGTTGCGAGGTGGTTTCATGTCCATGATGGCTTTGATCTTTGTAGGGTTATCTTCGATACCTCGCTGACTGATGATATGGCCCAGGAATTTTCCCGAACCAACTCTGAAACTGCATTTCTTGGGATTCAAGCGCTTGTTGTATTTTCTCAAGATGTCAAAGGTCCGGGCGAGGTGGTTTAGATGGTCTTCCTTCTTTTTGCTTTTCACCACAATGTCATCGATGTACACTTCCATGGTCTTTCCTATCTCATCGGTGAACATTCAATTTATCAGACGTTGGTAGGTTGCTCCTGCGTTCTTCAACCCAAATGTCATCCTCTTCCAACAATACACGTTTTTCTCTGTCAGAAAAGACGTGTGTTGCTGATCATCTTTATCCATGGCGATCTGGTGATACCCGGCGAAGGCATCCATAAATGTCATCATCTCGTGTCTATATGAGGCATCGGGAAGTAATTTTTTGGACAAGCCTCATTGAGGTCAGTGAAATCGATGCACAGCTGCCAAGAGTTATTTGCTTTTCTTACAAACACCGCATTGGCCACCCACTGCGGCTGATCTGCTTGCTCGATCAACTTGTTGTCTAACAGCTTCTTTACCTCCTCGGCCAGGGGCTGCGTATTTCTCAGGGCCAAACTTTCTCCTTTTCTGGGATACTGGCTTCTTTGTCGGGTCGATGTTTAGTTTGTAGCATGCGACCTTGGGGTCGATGCCGACCATGTCCTCATGTGACCATGCGAATACGTCTAAATTCTGCTTGAGAAAATCTATCAATTGATCTTGCAGGTCGCTGGGAATTCGTGTCCCGATAGTCAAACTTAGTTCCGGTCGATCGAGGTCGACTGGGATTGTTTCGATCTCTTCGATAGGGGTTGCTCGCTGATCATTTCTTTCCGTTCTTAAATCAAGGTTGGATTCTCATTGTTCGGAGTCGACCTCCATTGGCTCGAAACCAAGGCGAGGTTCCAAGTCTGGTAACTCTTGTGCGGGTTTCTCTTTAGCGGCAATGTCAACTTCCATAGGTGTTACATTCATTTCTATTACATTATCTATCTCCATTTTATCATTTTCTTTTTCCTTCCGGGGTGGAGTTCGGCTCGTATAGCTTAGCCCACCTCGGGTTTCCTACCGAAATAAAAAACAGAATTTAAATCGACACAGGTGTAAGTTAAATATTTTCTTGCAGCGATCTGGTCACCCTTGATGGTGCCAATTTTCCCGTCAGATCCAGGAAACTTAATATAATAGAAATAGGACGAGGTGGCAGCCCTGAACTCATGTTCGAAATGCCTGCCAAAGAAAGCATTAAAGTTCGAGGGGGAATCGATGATCACAAAGTCCAGTTGTCTCGTCGCCTTCACTTCGATGTCCAAGGTCGAGGTGATTTCCACAGATAGGCGAATCATTCCATACGCTTCGACGGGTTGGTTTCCGAAACCTCAGATTCCGACTTCGCAAGGCTCGACGTAGGAGTGGAAATCGCCGAGCAGGTCCAGTGTCTTCTTGAATAGGATGTTGCAGAAAGCCCCATTATCGATCATGATGCGATGAACCAAAGTCCCCATTATCCTGGCAGAGATTACGAGCGGATCCCAGTTCGGGTAGACCACTCCATCTTTGTCTTCTTCGGTGAATGTGAGTTTTTCTGATTTGGGACGATGGTGTTGATCGGGAGGCAACTCAGCAGAGTGTTATCGAGAGCTCGCATCTCGACCTTTGACGTCGGTTTGATAGGAAATTTGTGGGGAGGAAACCCCCAAGGGTTCCTCCTATGGGGCAGATCATGTGGATGACCCTATTCTCTGCCCCCTCTGGGATCTGTGGACCCCGCCATCCTTGGTCGGGCTGATTTCCTGGCGGAGGTGTTTGTCGCTGATTTTGTTGCTGCCTTGGCTTAACAAACCTTTCCAATTTCCCTTCTTCGTATAACTTCCAGAGCTCTCTTTGAAGGTCGCGGCAATGTTCAGTGGTATGCCCAATGGAATTGTGGTAATCGCAAAATTTCTTTGGGTTGAGTTTGGAGGTGTCCTGGTACATTTCCTGGGCCGGTGGGATCTGCTTGTGCGCCCGATCGCCTGAAAGATCTGAGCTGCATTCATGGTCAGTTTTTCTAGAGCTTCACCTCCAGAGAGTTGTCGATTGGCTTGAACGTTCCCGGAGCTCGGTAGTTCGTGAACCCGGGTCTTCTGAAAGGTTTCTCTTACTTTGGATCAGGCTTTTTGACTTTGACCTTCACATCGCTTGGTCACTGCTCGCCCAACCTTGAGGCCAGTATCTCGGCTTTGGTGATCATAATCCCTTCCCGGTACCGAAAATCGTCGTAGCTCGATGGGTAATCCTTGTTCATCATTTTTCAGAGATTGGTTCCCTTTTTCAACCCATGAACTACCCCCAAGACTTTGGCTTCGTCACCCAGCGGCTCGCCTTCCATAATGAGTTGGTCTATGCGATCAATGTATGCTCGGTCCGACTCTTCCTCGAACTGATGGATGTTCGCCAGACGTTGCTTGGTTCCTTTGTGCGGGGTCAGCGAGGCGAAGTGAGTGAGGAACAATTGAGCCATCTGATGGAAAGATTCTATGGACGTCGGTGGCAGGGTGTTGAACCAACAGTAGGCCTGGTCGCCTAGAGTGAGCGGGAAAAGACGGCATTGGGTGGCATCCGTCGCGCCCATGGAGTTCATGTAGGACGTGTATTTGCTTACATGATTGATCGGATTGGTGTTGCCGTTGTATTGTGTGATGGAGCTGACATTGATCTTGATTTGTACAGGGGCGGGCATGACTGTGGGCGACAATGGCGAGATGGGTATCTTTGTGGTGAGTGGTACTCCCCCCTTGTTAGCTAACTTTTCTTGGAGATCTTTGATATTCTGGAGGATGGCGGCCATTTGTGGAGACTCGTTCTGTCCTGCGACCTCGCCCCGATGATGGCAAGGTGGAGAGTTTCTTTCTTGTCGGCGAGGTGAGGGAGTTCGGCGACGTCTGTATGGTGAAGGAGTCCTTTCCGATCTGCAGGGTGAGAGACTCTGTTCGAGTCGATCCTTCGCCGATATCTGTTGTCTAGGTCTGCCTTGGGCTACCAATCCCGAACACAAACTTTCGGGTCCGGCATGGTCTCACCGGGTCAGCCTGGGCTGATCTCGCTGGGGTCCGCGACCTCGATGTGGGCCGCTATTGAAACCTTCTGAGAATAAATGTTTGTGGATGGGATTTGGCCCTTTGTTCAGATTACGCCGATAGACTGGAGTACATTATGTCCCTCAAGAGTTGGCTTCCTGACTTCCCTCGCGGCGAGGTCCCTCTTGGCGAGGTTCCTCGCAGCGAGGTCCTTCGTGGCGAGGTCCCTCGTAGTTGGCTCTTTCCTTGTAAGACTCTTCGTTGTGGGACTCCTCGCGCCTCTGGCCTTTACCCTTGCTTTGGGCCTTCCGGTTCAGGTTGTGGCATAGGTCGCCATCTGGGATCTGTACTTCGGCCTGCTTTCGGCGTAACTCCGTGATAGCTTCATCAATTTCTTTCGGGGTACGGATCTGCTCGAGCTTTTGAGCAATCCCGGTGGTGGGTCCGCCAGCCTTGCAGTTGCTAATGGCCGGGCCGCTAACCCCTGCTCTGCCGGAGCGACATGAAACCGAACGACTTTTCTCTTGGTGATGAGAGTTGCTTGAGACATGGTTGAGTGGTTTTTTTGAGAGATTTAGGTGTATGAGATGGGTTTGTATCGAAGATTCGTGAGGAATACTCCAATGAGAAAACACTAAGAATTTAGCTCGATATTTCTTAAAGAGTACCCTTCTTCTAGCGCCAATTGTTGTGCACTAAAATATGAGGATTATGGATTAAGATGTGGCTTAATGATCTTAGTGACACAAACAATAAATGTGTAAGGTGGATTGCATTTATGTTATATGATTGCTTGAGAGAATAAGTGTTGAGCAATAAATTTGCAAGAGGTTTGGTAAGGTATTTACTTTCTCCATTTTCTTGGTCATAAATGACCCATATTTATAGTATCTGGGAGAGTGGAGCTCACTCTCCCGGTTAACGTACAAGGGGCCAAAAGTGGTTCTGTAAAACATTAAATGCTACAAGACTGATGTGCTCAGGTTGGAGGTCATTAGGACGTCGCCCGGGACAAATTCGGATAATCAGGGATTTAGCCGTTTAACTACTCCTAGTCATTCATCATTGTTGTAGGGAGAAATAACCCGACTTGGTGGAAGCCGGGAATTGGACCATCTTATGGTTAGCACATTATCCGACTTTATCCAACTAGAGCAAGACTTGACCGACTTCGGAAGATGGGTAAGTCACTAGAAGTGTGGGAAGCCATGAAGGTCGCGAGGCGACTTGGTAGAACCCGGAAGTCGGGACCGACTGAGTCCCAAGCCTAGTTGAAGATAAACATGGAAAATATTTGGGTATTTAAGGGGGCGGATTTCTCGGGATATAACCGGGGAATGTGTATCTGTAAGCGCGACTTGCGGAACAAGAAAGGAAACCCTAGGTTAGTCCACGGGAAGAAGCCCACGAAGATTGTAACCCTAGATCCATGTCTATAAATAACTTGTAATGTACTTTGTAAAGGATCGAAACCTTAGTATCCTAGGCATAAATAATACAGTGAATACTCCTGGCTTGGTGCCCCCAGACGTAGTCTATTTCAAGGACGAACTGGGTAATCAAATTGTGTGCCATTTATTGCTTTAACTATCATATTGATCGGAACTTATCAAAATACTTGTTTGTTCGTCGGTAATCAAATCGGGTACAACAATTTGGCATCGCTCAAGGGAAATACAATTCCTACAAAATCACTCTGTTCGAAGGAAAACCCATTTCATCTCTGATCAATACCGATGGCGAGCAATCAAGTCAATCTGAATGGGCAAGATCTAGATGATCGTAATTGGCACGAAGCCTCCATGAGCTCTCAACATACCGGCTCACATCACGTTCGCTAGCCAAACCCGGTGATGACTCCTGACTGGTGGAACCTGGTGCAGACGCCAGAGGACGCAAAGGCCATAATGGTCGTTCTCAACAAAAAACGTCTTGCATTTGATGACGAGGACGTGCAGCCTCCCCCCAAGAAGGCCACCCAGGAGGTCGGACCCGCAAAAAACAAGGAACCACGGGCCCGAAAGGGGCATTCGGTGGGTCAACTGGCCTATGATCCGGCCAGACACGCCTTGGTCCACAATCGCCAGCTCCTCAGGAGGCCTGCAGAGTCGAATAATGTATTCGACCGACTTGGCGACCTTGGGGTCCAGAAAGCCCCAGGGATTGTTGAGGATGAGGCACAATCTGGGCCTCATCGAGCCGATAGGTGGGCCCAGCGACCTTGCCGCACCTTTGAACCTCTCCACCACAACGATCGCCAAAGGATCGACCGCGGCATTCGGGCGACCCTCGGCAGTAAGGTGACCCTTGACCACCGCGACGCCGTGTCGCAAAGATCGACCGGAGCGGTTAAACAACTGATGGAGCGCATGGAGAATCGGAGCGGTCCAAATGGGTCGATCTTCTCCCGCCGCTCCGGACTCCCCTCTCAACTCTGGTCACCTTGGCAGCTACCCAAAGGAAGATTAATGTCACAACCTTGGATTGCTACAGTGGGAACACGGACCCAAGGGTCCATGTAGCAAAGTATAACTCATACATGGCCTCTATGGGCACCACTAATGCGACCAAATGTCAGCTTTTTTCTCTGACCCTGAGCGACCAGGCTTACCAATGGTTCACCTCTCTTCCACCTCTATCGGTGGACACTTTCAGAGACAGCTTCGCTTTTGTTTCTAACATACTTTCTTGCTTTCTGGCGCCCGCTCATGTATCAGCAATACCGATGAACACCCAAATGGGGACACAGAACCGACGGGTTTCTATCGAAAGGATCGATGGTCTTCAAATGAGATCCCATCGGGGATGAAGCAAAATTGTCGGGGTCGCTCTCCTACCAAGAAGGGACCAAACTCGGGCGCGGCATTGATGGCCGAATACCCGGCCACCTACGCCTAACTTCCGGTTGGTCTAGCGGACCGATACACACAAATGAGCTTGAACCCGACCTCCGAGGCTACGAGGTCACGAGCCCAAGAAGAGTTCAGCAGCGCCAACTCACAAGATAAGCCACCCTAAGTTTCCAAGCCTTCAAGAAAGCATTCCAAGGTGATGATGGATGCCCCGGGCATGACCCCCGCACATTTTTTTCCAGATCCGAGAGCGAAATTACTCCCCGCCCCTTTGAAAGAGTAATGGCAAACAACCCCAACAAGTATCGCCACTTCCACGAAAGGACATCGCACTATACCAAGGAGTGCAATGACCGTCATTCCACCTCGAGGTTATATTTAAGATTACACGCTGACGACCAATTACCTTAAGAATGGCGACGGTGCTCAGAGAGGTTACAAAGAAGAGAGCTTCCGCACTGAACAAACAACCAGGAGCGGGCAAAGGGAGCGACCTATCCCGCCCATGCCCCGAAAAATGCGGAGATCGTGATACACACTCTCTCCTATAGGGGACTACGGTCGGGGTCGGCCTCCACCTCCTCCTCCAAGTGAAAGATGAAAGCCGAAATAAGGGAGATAGAGAACGCTAGGAAGATGGTGTTGCCTGTCCTCACCGTGGGGGAAGAGTCCAGTACTATCGAGTTCGGAGAAAAGGACAAGGCTGGGGTGGTCTATCCCAATGTCGATCCCTTGGTGATCCGGGCCAACATCATGGGGACTATGGTGTGCCGACTTCTGGTAGACGGGGGTGCCTTTTGTAACATCCTTTTCAAGAAAATCTTGGACCAGCTCGGGGATATTGGTGCATATATCACCCCGTGCGACCACATCGTGAAGGGGTTTGGCGACGCAACTGTGAGGCCCACCGGGATGATTCGACTGGCCGTCGAGCTGGTCTCTACACTGAATAGCGAGGTTAGGGCAACTAGTCATTAGACTTTTCGGTAGTCGACCTTCCCAAATCCTATAATGGTTTCTGGGAAGGCCTTTTGAGCATGAATTCGAGGTCACGTCCTCAACTTTTTACTTTTGTGTAAAATTCCCCACCAAGAGAGTGGGTTGGTTTGGCACTGCTAAAGAGCGACCAAGTCGATCTGAAGAGTTGTTTGATTTACTCTTCGTCTCTTTTCAATTCCGCACCAATACCTATCAAACAAACATTTGTAATAGATAGCAATGAACAAGATGGAGAATTAAATAAGGAAAGAGTAAGCAAAAAAAGAACTTACAGCGACCTCAATCCAAGAATATGGCACGAGCCCGATGAATTCCTAATTGAGTCCGAGATCGAAGACCCCCGACAAGATGGCCCAAGGGCCGTCCCGGGAGAAGAACTCGAGAAAGTCAAAGTAGATCCAACTCGCTCGGACCTAGAAGTCATTATTAGCTCCAAGATACCGAGCGACCTGAAGGGGGAAGTGATCGACTTTCTCAGAAAGAAATTGGATGTCTTTTCCTAGTCGCACAAGGACATGGTGGGAATAGATCCGGAAGTCGCGTGTCACCGACTTCACATTCACCCATCTCGAAGGCCGGTTGCCCAGAAAAGGCAGAAATTCGGCCCGAGAAATATGCCGCTTTAGCCGAAGAGGTGAAAGAAGTCTGGCGATAACGACCGATCATGCAGCCGACCAACCAAGATGGGTGGTTAATGCAAGATCTTGGTGAAAAAGTCCAACCTGAACTCCGGCGGTTGTGTATCGACTTTACCGACCTCAATGAGGCCTGCCCAAAAGATTTCTTTCCCATGTCGCACATCGACCACCTGATAGATAACACGGCTGGGCACGAGATGATGTCGTTTATGGAAGCTTTTGCGGGTTATCACCAAATACCCATGCACGAACCAAATCGACAACACACCTCTTTTCTGACCGAGAAAAACCTGTATTGCTGGAAGAGAATGTCGTTCGGCTTGAAGAACGCAGGGGCAACCTACCAAAGTCTTGTCAATCAAATGTTTGCCGATCATATGGGGAAATTGGTAGAAGTGTATGTCGATGATATTGTCTTCAAGAGCTTAAAAAGGGAGGATCACCTATCTCACCTCGCACAGACCTTCGATATCCTCAGGAAATTCAATATGAGACTCAACCCCAAGAAGTGTAACTTTGGAGTGGAGTCGGGGAAGTTCTTGGGACATCTAGTCAGTAAGCGGGGGATCGAGGCAAACCTAGGGAAGGTCAAGGCCGTATTGGATATGGGGGCACCCCGAAATGTGAAAGAGGTTCAGAGACTCACGGGATGCCTGGCCGCACTAAGCAGGTTCATCTCCCTGATGGGGGACAAATGCAAGCCGATGTTCGACACGATCCGTAAGAAAGTAAAGTTCGAATGGACACCCGAGAGCCAGGATGCTTTTGAAAAAATCAAAACCTACCTGGCAGACGTGAGCATCTTGTCCAAACCTATCCCGGGAGAGAAACTTTTCTTGTACCTCGCATCCTCGGAGACCGCTTTGAGTGCAGTGCTGGTCCGAGCGGAGGGCCAGATCCACCTGCCCATTTATTTTGTGAGCCAGACTTTAAACGAGATAGAACAACATTACCCATCGTTAGAGAAGCTGGCATACGCATTAGTCATGAGTGTGAGGAAACTGAGGTCGTACTTTTTCGATCACCAGGTCGAGGTTCTCACTTCTCTGCCACTGCGGAATGTGCTCCACCGACCAGACATTTCAGGCCGATGTCTCAAATGGGTCATTGAGGTCGGGCAATACGGTGTGACCTACGCGCCATGACCTGCAGTTAAGGCCCAGGCACTGGCCGATTTCTTAGTGGAGCTTACATTCCCTTCCAAAGCAGAGAGTTTGAGCAGTTTGTCATGGGAGCTATTTGTAGATGGGTCGGTGACCTCTCACAAGTCGGGACCGGTCTTGTCTTAATGAGTCCTGAGGGTATCTCATTCCAGAATGCCATTACCTTTGATTTTCCAGCAACGAATAATGAGGCCGAATATGAGGCGCTCATCAGCGGCTTAGAAATGGCAACTGCCATGGGCGTCAAGAGATTGCAGGTCCATACCGACTCCCAGCTCGTGGCCTGCCAAGTTTCAGGGGAGTACGAAGCTAGGGATGATAGGATGACAGCCTATCAGGAAATTGTAAAAACACTGTGCCTGAAGTTCGCACAGATCCATGTCAAGCTGATACCGAGAGAGCAGAACTCGCGAGCTGATGCTCTGGCCCGGCTGGCGACCTCCGAGGGATCACCGGATATGAGGGATATCACCATCACGACACTTTCCCACCCCTCCACCGCACAAACGATTGTAACAACATTTGAGACCCCGGTGTTGAACTGGATGACACCCATCATGGAGTATTTGATAAGCGGCCTCCTGCCACCCGATCGCGTCCAGGCTCGGCAGTTGCAGTTACGGGCCGCACGATACACAATGATCAGTGGGGAGTTATACAAGTGCGGCTTTGGCATGCCCCTACTTCGATGTATTACGCCTGAACAAGGTCAAATCATTCTTTGAGAAATACACGAAGGGGCATGCGGAAACCACACTGAGGGGGAGTCGCAGGCCCACAAGGCAGGGATATTTTTGGACAACCTTAAGGGCCGATGCTATCGTCTTCGCCCGCAAATGCCACAAATGTCAGATCTATGCTCCCTCCATTAAGGTCGCACCAGAAGAGCTCACAAGCATCCTCAGTCCTTGGCCTTTTGCAAAGTGGGGGATAGACATCATTGGGCCACTCCCAACAGCCCCAGGATCGGTCAAGTATGCCCTAGTGGCGGTGGATTACTTTACAAAATGGGCCGAGGTTGAGGCGTTGGCAACCATTGACCAAGATCATGTCATCAGGTTCATATGGCGGAACATTATCTGCAAGGTTTGGGCTACCTCAGGCGATCATATCAGACAATGGAAACCAGTTTGACGGTACGAAGTTCGACGCCTTCTTCAGAAAATGGAGGATCACAAAGTTGTTCTCTACCCCATACCACCCCCAATCAAACGGTCAGGTCGAGGCCGTGAACAAAATCATAAAGCACACGCTCAAGGCCAAGATCAAGGGGGGAAAAGGGAAATGGGCTAGCGAGCTCCCAGATGTGCTGTGGGCATACAGAACGACCTGCCGAAATCCAACGGGCGAAACCCTTTATTCACTAGCCTTCGGAACTGAGGCGGTAGTGCCCGCGGAGGTCGATGTCCCGACGTTACGAACCAGCCAAGTCGCTTTCGATCATAATAATGAGGCCCTGGAAAGGAACCTCGACCTACTCGAAGAAAAGCGATTGGAGGCTAACATGAGAAATGCCAGATACAAGCAGAGGTAGGAGAGATATTACAACTCTAAGGTGCGACTTCGACGCTTCAAGGTCAGAGATCTAGTGCTGAAAAAGATACTCGGAGACTCAAAAGGTGCCCTCGGTCCAAACTAGGAGGGCCCATTCCAGATATCGAAAGTCCTACCAAATGGGGCATACGAGCTCAAGAAAGTGGATGGGACCAAGGCCCAATACCAATGGAATGCAACTCATATGAAGAAGTACTATCAATAGATTTACACCTTTGTACTGATCACATCGTTGTAAATAAATACTATTGGTAACATTAATTCTCTATTCTGTTTAAAAGAAAAAATTCCCTGTGTAGAAACCAAGCGGGTCGCACGAAAAGCATATGATCGATGAAATGCATGCCGCATGAAAGACATGATTGATAACATGCAGGTCGCATGAAAGACATGATCGATAACATGCAGATCGCATGAAAGACATGACTGATAACGTGCGAACCCGAGGTGTGACTTTAGAAATACTGGAGGTGAGATCGCCACCCTAGCGGTGCGGTCATCCCCCGACTTTATAAGACTACTACGCAAATGTCCAAGAAATAAGTCGCATAGAAAATAAGACGACATGGACTAAGCAAAAATTGCATAAGGAAATCGAGTCAACATAACAAGGAATTAAAAAGGAGAATTTCATTAATAAAGACCCTGTGGTCGGGGAGAACCCCATTACAATAGACCCGGAGGTCGGCAAAAGGAAGCATTCCAATATAATACAAGCGACTTGGTCTATACTACAGAGCTACTCGAGCTAGCGACTTGGTCTATACTACCGAGCTACTTGAGCTAACGGCCCTCTGATACGAAGGAGGTCACTGAGGAAGATGTTGCAAAACTATCAGAAAATGATGTTTTAACATCCGAGAAGTGTCGATGTCAAGAATGAGAGACCTCTCGCGTTAAATGAACACGAGTGTCATACATGTGGTGCAAAAAATTCAAGGGATTGTGAAGGGCATTTTGGCTTGATCGGATTCGCATATACAATATTAAATCCATGCATGTCAGAAAATGCCCATCACCACTAATCCCGTCATCACGATCGGCGCCCAAAACACAGAGGTCCCGGGGGACCTCGATCATCGTGGCGGCAGAACTGCCAACCGGGTGGTAGACAACTTGCCAAGGCGTATGGTCATCCTCCGATGAAGACAAGATCAGAGCCGGGGGGAACTTAGGGATGGACTGAATGCCAAAAATCGCGAGTATAAAGCAGGAGAAGCTGGTTGCCGGAGGGTGCCCTGAAATAGGGGGTTCGCCGGAATCGCCCATAACCAAAGCTTGGGGATGATAAGTGGGGAGATCAGAGGAGATAATGTGTGTTATACATCTTAAAAGTCCACCCTATTTATAGATGAAAGGCGGGGGTCAAGTTGCAAATTTCAACTCTCGAGGGCCCCATAAAGAAACCGGCGCCGCACGAGCAGCGCGTGGCCAGTACGCGACTTTTGATTAGTCTAACTTACGACGCCCGGCACCACCAAATACCTAGGCCATCATTGTGGATCTGTCACACGTCACGCCGATTTGGAGAATCGAGGTAACGGTTCACCTCCCCGAGGATGAGATGGCGGCGTAGGCACACTTCCCGAGTCCGACCTGTCAGAAGTCGGTAAGAAATACGAGTTCAAGTCAAGGCCCCAAGATGAGCTTGCGACCTCGACTTGGGGGGAATGAAATATGGGAGTTTTATTTTATAATCAGATAAACACCAAACACCAGACGAGACGAAAAACAAAAAGACAACTTCCATTGATAAAAGACTCGAAGGTCGGGAGGTAGTACATCACAAATCAAAGCCCGAAGGCTGGTACAGTTATAAAAGAAAAATAAAAAGTGAGTAGTAAGGCTACAGCTTCAATCTTTCTCGGCCGAGGCAATTGAGGGCGGAGTGCTGACCGTCCCAAAAGGAGGCTCCCTGTTGTGTAACCGCCGGCAGATCGACCTCCGAGCTTGATATCTTCTCCACAACGGGCTCAGAAGGCATGTCGACAGCTGGGGGGAATGACCCCTGACCTCGGCATCTCCTCCCCGATGGGCTCGGCGGGAGCGACATCAGTGGGAGGAACGACCTCCGAGGTTGCCAATTCCTCCTCCAAGGGCTCGAAAGGTGTATCTATCGGGGAATCGGGGAGAGGGCGCACGATCTGCCTCGGGTCTGGAAAGAACGAGAGATCAACGCCCATATCCTCCAAGTCTTGGATATCCAGCAAAACATCGGGGGCCAGAGGGTTGTCCCGGACGTAGTCCTTGAGGTCGGCGACTAGCCCAGTAAGGTCGCCAAAAGGGTTTGCCCGATGACAGATTCGGATGGCACCCACAAAGGCCATCACGTACGCAAAGTTAGCGTTCATCTCTTCGGCGACCTTGAACTGGGCCTCCCTGATGTCCAGCTCCTCTTTCGCTCTCGGCCAACTCCTCCCTCAGACCGGCCTCCACTTCGGCCGCCCTCCTCTTCGCCTGGATCATCTTCAGCTTCTCGGCCCTTGGCTCGATTGACTTCACCTCTCCCCATGACCGCCCTCTAGCTCAGCCAGGCGACCCTCGAGGGTTGAGATCTGCATAAGGTGCTCCGCTTTAGCTTTCTCCAGCCCCTTTTGAGTCTCGGCAGCCGCCAAGATCACCTGGGCGATCACCACTGTGGCTCGACTCGGGGAGATGTCGGCTTCGGTTTTAAATTGGGGCAATCGGTCCTCCCCAAATAAAAGGCTGCCTTTAGAGTGTGAACCATGGCCGAGTACATGTTGTCCATCATCTTTTTTACGAAGGTTAGGCGTGATCGGTCGCGTCAAGCCCGGTAGGTTATGCACGCCGCGGACGAGTTCGGCCACTTCATCGAAGCTCGGTCGACTGGAGAGGAGGGCTCCTAAGGAAGCTAACCACCTCGGGCAGAAGTTGGTGGGGCCGAGTTCAGGGCTACAAAAGAGAGTCGAGTCGTCAGAGCACTAAAAATAATATGGAAAAAAATCACGCAAATTGTGATGAGAACTTACTCGTTCACCCGCTCCTCCTCCCATCCTAGGAACGAGTCATCATCCTCGTGACGACCTCTCCTTCGGCCGTGAAGGCGGTGAGTGGTGGTGGCGCGAAGTCGGGACATACTGTAATCGGGTGCGATGTGGGATATGACTCGGTCCGACCTCCCAAGCCCCTCCGTTGATTTCGCACCGTGAGGTCAAAATCTCCGCCTCACTTTCTTCGAGCATGCCCTAGTCCCGTGAGTCAACCCTACGTGGCTCCTCTTGCCTTTGTCAGCAGCAGAGGTACTAGTAGGGACCGAGCTTGGAGGGGCGGCCTCGACAGGAGATGGCCTCGGAGTGGCGGCCTCGGAGGCCACCAGTCGCCTCATTTTTCCTAGAACAGACTTCTTGCGGGAGGCCATGACGTCCGCAGGAGGCTTACGGCGGTAAACCGGGATGTTGGGAACTGCAAAAATGTTGGAAGAAGAGCCAATCAGTCAGGTCGACACCAAAAAGTGTAATAAGCCGCGAGTAAGGGAACTACAGGGATGTTCAAATGGGCAGCGGTAAGTATACATCCAAGCATTGAGTCGGTCAAGCTCGATCTTCAAAGCATTCACGCCCCGCCACTCGGTGGAGTGTCAAACGATGTCAAATGCCTCTTTGAAGTCCCAAAGAAAGGTCGGCGCCCGGTGGGTGTGAAAACGAAAAGAAGAGAATTAGATCAAGACAAACATCTATATCGAAATAGGAGCAATTTACATGCTTTCGACCCGATTGGCATAATCGGTTGGGACAATGATGGGCAGTGTACTCGAAGGGTCCACAGACTCCCACGCCCCCCCGACGAACCACCATTTATAATGCCACCCCTCAATCTTGCTTGGGATCCCGCTCACGAGCTCCCGACTTTTACGAAGCCGCACGGCATTATAGCCGCCGGCTTGGTGGATGGGCATCATCACAAAGGCCATCTCGCCCGGGGTCGGTAGTCGGCGCAGCCCGGCCTGCCTGAGTACGGTCATAGTAGAAAGAATGTAGCTCCACCCATTCGGAGTAATCTGGGTTAAGCTTTGGTTCCAAGCCTCCAGCAAGTGGGAGATGGCCGGATGAAGCGAAAATTGGATCCCGGTCTCCATTGTTTGCTCGTTGACTGCTATCATCCCAGGTGGCGGCTAGTCGGCGCATTTGTCAGAGGTCGCCCCATAAAAATGCACGTCCCGGGGGACCTTGTAAAGGCGGCAGAGGGATTGCACATAGCCATCGGTGAGAACCGACTTGTTTTTGTCATGTGATGCCACAAAGTCCGACTTGACCGACCCCCGGTATTCGTGGGCCGGTCTCTTCAGCTCCAGGGCAGGGATGTGTGTTATTTCTTCCAACTCCATCAGGAACTGGTCATCATCGTCTCCATGGTCATCTCGACCGGCGCTAGAGGCACCGTCGGTCGGAGGCATTGTGGGGTTAGGAGCGGCGGACTCACTTTGGCTACGATGGTACAATTCCGCGATTGCCGTGTTGTCGTCATCGGAGGACGATGTAACCATGAACGGAGGGGGCGTAGGAACAGATTTAGAACCAGATGCCATTGATGTGAAGCAGAGGAAAGACGGTTACCTAGAAAGCAGCTGGGTCTCTGAAGGATAGCCGGAATGACAGACGCAGAAGCTCGAATCTATGAGTTTCGGAAGCAAGAAAGAGGAAGGGCTTTTAGGGTGGAACCCTAGGACTATTTATAGAGAAGGGCGGGGGACGAAAGTATAAATTCAAACTTTCGAGGTCCCCCGCGGAAATTAAGGCTACGTGGGCAGTGCGTCAGAAGCACGCGATCGCTGGTTGGGCGAACTCGCGACTTGAAACGTCACCCGCCTACCGTACCATCATTGAAATCCTGTCACTTATCGCGCAGAGTTGGGAAATCGAGGCGACCATACGACTTCCCAAGGACGAGGGTTTGACTAGGGCGCAGGGTCCCGAAATCGACTTACCATAGGTCGGCAAACGTCAACGGTTCAAGACAAGATCCCAGAGCAAGCTTGCGACCTCATCTTGAGGGGCAATTGTTGTAGGGAGAAATAACCCGACTTGGTGGAAGCCGGGAATTGGACCGTCTTATGGTTAGCACATTATCCGACTTTATCCAGCTAGAGCAAGACTTGACCGACTTCGGAAGATAGGTAAGTCGCTAGAAGTGTGGGAAGCCATGAAGGTCGCGAGACGACTTGGTAGAACCCGGAAGTCGGGACCGACTGAGTCCCTAGCTTAGTTGAAGATAAACATGGAAAAGATTCGGGTATTTAAGGGGGCGGATTTCTTGGGATATAACCGGGGAATGTGTATCTGTAAGCGCGACTTGCGGAACAAGGAAGGAAACCCTAGGTTGGTCCAATGGGAAGAAGCCCACGGAGATTGTAACCCTAGATCCATGTCTATAAATATAACTTGTAATGTACTTTGTAAAGGATCGAAACCTTAGTATCCTAGGCAGAAATAATACAGTGAATACTCCTGGCTTGGTGCCCCCAGACGTAGTCTATTTCAAGGACGAACTGGGTAATCAAATCGTGTGCCATTTATTGCTTTAACTATCATATTGATCGGAACTTATCAAAATACTTGTTTGTTCGTCGGTAATCAAACCGGGTACAACAATCATTACCGTCCTTTACTGACACACCTCTGACTTAAGCCCACTCTAGGAGAGTTCCTCGGCACCGCCTATCTGATACTGGTCAAATCGTAGTTAATGTTCTGTGTTTGTGTCAGTCCGAGGTCGTCGATGTCGCCCAGGTCGCGCTTCGCTCCAATTGGTCTGGTCCTTCTGCTCGGGGGCCTACGAGGTGTGACACTTGGCGGGTTTTCTATTTTATTCACCCCGGGTTGTGGATCGGGGGCGACCTCGCGCAATATACACACAATATGGGTCCCACCATGACTTCATCCCACTTTATGCATATTATAATTATTAAGAATTATATTATTTTTTAATATTGATATTATTAATTAAAATATTAAAATAAGATAGTAATTAATTATAAAATAATTCCAAGTATACAAAATTGAAAAAATCTAAGTAGAATATTAAATTAAACATTTAGATTACTTGAAAGTTAGGAAACGCAACATTCAATTAAAATATTACAATGAATTAAAACATTCAATTGTTAAAAAGTTTCAATTCACATGCATATTTGAAATTAATCCAAATTCTAAATATAAAAAATTTATAAGTTTACATATATTAAAAAGCATAAATAAAAATAAAAAATGAAAAAAATACTCTCTTATGTCATCACATTTATATTTTTTGCAAAAAATACACTTTCTCTCATGATCCATTTTATTGGATGGATGGCACTCTCTCTCCAATCTAATGAAGACCCACAATGGTATTACACATCAACTTTCATTCATCCAATGGTTAAACACTCATTGAATGGTACATTGTGGATGCTCGTAGTTGGTTGGGACCTAGTCTTATAATGCAAATTTGAAACAAATTAGGGGTAAAAGGGATATGTTTTGCACCTTAGAATTACTATCCAAAATTCTTGTATATTAGAGTCACATAACTCTAGTTTTTGTATCTTAAAGATATTTTCTTGATTTTTTTTTAAATGTCACTGTTATTTACATGGAGTATCACTATTATGCATAAAAATATTACTATTTAACAAATGTTTGATTTTTTTTTTAAATAACGTCTCATATACGCAACAATTATGTATATATATACAACAATGGTACTTGAAAAAAAAAAGAGTTCACGTTAATTCAGACTCACATATTTTTTTACGTAGGTTTATCAACCGCACCAACGCTTCATGTCTATAATTTTTTGTAAAATACGTACTAATTATTATTAAAAAATAGATATATATATATATATATATATGATATGCTATATTTTTCAGATAGTTAATTAGGCATGCAAGGTCACAACAAAATCATTGGTTTTGATCAATTTTAAAGAGTTATTCGTGTTTCTTTGGAAACAATTGAGTTTGAACAAATATTACTTTAGTTATTACATTCTAGATTAGTGTATATTGAAATTTAAAATAAAAATAACGAAAATTTTCAAAGACGAAAAATTTGGGTTTTGGTCTCTGTATTTCATAACGGTTGTTTTGAAATACAGTTCAAGGGTGTAGAAGTGTTTTTTCTTAAAGTTGGTGTGACCCAATTTTATTAAAAAATATATATATTTCTACCTTTTCAGTTGTGTTTCAAAACACACACTTAATTAGGCCGTGAGTTTTTAATTTAGGCCTTTCAAATCTTAAGTTGGGCTTGTTCCCATTTTTTCGTAACAGATAACAAAGATGTTAAACGGCTGACCCTAACCCATTAGGGCCGGGCCTTATCGGTTCATTTTTAACGGGCCGCTAATTATTATGACGTAAATCTAACCCTAGTGGGCTACGTGCTACTAACAGGCTTCGAAAAAATTACCAAAAAATATTTTTCATATAAAATACTCCAAACATTGTTTATCATTTCAAAATATTGTAATTGTAATCATACTAATATTAAGATACCATTCAAAGTTAATAATCTAAACATTGTAAATAAATTTATTAATTTCACATTAAAACTAGAGCTAAAAGTTCGAGCCTCTCGGCCCAGCCCAACTCAACCCATCGAGCCAATTGATGTCTTTGGGCTGGATGGAGCTGGCCCGAATTCTCATCGGGCCAATAAAAATGTAGTCCACCCCAACCTTACATGGGCTAGTAGGCCAACGAGCCTGACGATCAATTTTTTTAATTTTTAAATAAAAAATATATATATAACCTACATTTAATTTTTTGGAGATAAAAAATTAGCATAAAAATACTAACTCTGCCTAGAATCCATACAAATAGTAAGAATATTCAAAGTTAAATATTGTAAAAAAATATTAAGGCATCGGAAGTCCTTGACAATATAAGAAATTGAGGGTAAATTATAATTTTTCGCATGCACAAGGATTTTTTTTTTTAATCTAAACACATAATTAAAAAAAAAACAAATGCTGCATATTAATAATTTATATCGGCTAATATAAATTTCAAATTAATATCCAAATAGACAAACACACAGTTTTATAAAATACAAAGTCTGATGTTTGATTTATGTTAATAAATAATTATCATTCCTATTTATATTTCTTTTTATTTAAGAAAATGAGATTTGTTAAATATTAAAATGATTTTTTTTTGTTTTTTATGTAATCAAAGCCATTATAATTTTCTAAAGGGAAATTCACGTGTTTTGATACCCGTGCACCATCCATGGTGACCTCATAATGTAATAATTCATTTTTTTTACTGTAAGAATTCTTTTTTTTTTTTTACTGATTTTTCCAATTTAATTTCTATTTTCGAAATTTCATCTATTTGTATTTCTCTGATCTTTGTTTCAAATATTTTTTCAAGGGAGAAAAGTAATGAATATAACTAGAAGACAAAATACATGCATTTTTTTTAATTTACATTCTTACTTTTTCAAGAATTAATGCTACAATATAACATACATTATAATTATAATTATATTATAAACATTTAAAAATGAAAATAAAATAATTTTATTTAAAAAAATGTATAAAAAAATATTTTTTTTACAAGCAAGGGATCAGATAGGTAAAGTTTGGAGCACCCAAATGTCGTAACAGGCAGGGTGGGCGCCCATCTCGCATTTTTAATTGCAAGCATTGACCACTCATCACATCCCCTTTAAACTTGCCTGAAGGATCATGCTTAATTACACTCCACAATTCCCCTTTTTATTCTATGCCCAATTTCCATATCTTTACTGTCCCAACCGATGTGGGATATGCACATCAGATTTGTTTTTACCAACTTTATTTTTTATTATATTTATATTACCACAATTATATTATTATTATTATTTTGTTAATTCAAATCCATAATCAAGGGGGAAGACGATGTGAACTTTTTTTCTTTTTCATCAAACATCTGAGCTCTAACTCTGTATAACGTTCTGAAAATCAAACATTCATGTGAATGATTTTTGTTACATTATGGACAAAACATACACGAAGGAAGAACTTTTTCTCCCAATTTCAAAGCAATTAACATTTTGTCCGTGCAATAATTTAGAGTCTTTTTTTTTTTTTATCTTAATCTACCTTAAGGCCCAAAAACAGACAAATGAGTTCTTTTGATTAATTAAATTAATAGTGACGCTTATGTATATATATTAAAATTATAATTAACTTTATATTATTTGTTTATGACTTGATTTTTAAATAAATATTTATTCATTCTCATGCTTAGTTTTGAGAAGTAATTATATATTACCTTAGAGTTATTTAAAATTATTTTTTTATTGATTTCCACATTTGTCATCTTGTAATTGATTCCTAGCACCACATGACTAATTCTCCTCATAAAAATACAATGGTGGTTAGTATAACAAGCCTTGAATTAAAGTTTTGTAATAAAATCTTTGAAAGAAAAATTAGAAAGATTAAGTTTTCGTTGAAACTCATTCATATTATGAAATTTATATCATTATATTTATAAACTAATACCTTAACACTTATCAACTAATATCATTATATTTATAAATTGATATTATAACATTAAATGTTATCAATATTGGTTTATGTGTAATGATATCAATTTATAAGTGTAATGATATTAATTTCATATTTTGAACAAATTTCATAAGAGAGTTTGTGAATTAGAAAAGACAAAAACTTGTATAGACTTGGTTCATACTATGAAGCTTGTTTTTAATTCCCGGCATTTGACCCTACCCAGGGTATAATACAGATCAAGTTTAATGGTTTAAAAAAATATGTTAAAAATAAGTAAAATGAGTCAAATAATACAAGTTCATAGCATAGACCTGGTTCATGGGAGACATTAGAAAATGTCATTAGCCGACCCTTTAACCATTATAACATTATCCTAAAATAATGGAAATTTGAATTTCAAATTAAATATATAAATGATCATTTCATATTCGCAATATACGAAGTAATGCTAAGTTAGCAATATATATCTTTTATTCATACTAGATCTAAGCCCGTGCGATGCACGGGCCAATTTTGATTCGATTTGTATGGTAATGATTTTACCATTCTTGGTTTTTATGTTTTTTTTATTTGATGCATTTGTTTGATCCGTTGGTCGGGTCATGATTTTTTCGTTCTTGTTTCTTAATTTGATATGTTTATCTAATATGTTTTTCAAACTGAGTTAAAAGAAATCGTTCAGCATAGAACACACACATATATATTAAAACATTTTGGTTTATCCTAATTTAATAATTCATAATGACTGAAGATGGAATTTCTCAAGTTGGATGACATTTATTTCCTCACCTACTTCTTCCATAAAAGTAGAGTCTGTGAAACGGATTATATATTGGTGGTCTGATAATCTATATAGGTTTCCCGATCTAAAAACATCAAAATCACGGATGACAAAGATTCGACCCTCTATTAGTTTTTTCCTGAATATATGAAGTAACAAATGATGAATGGAACTTGAATGAGGCAATCCTGAAATGCATCGGACAAAAACATTGATTAAAATGAAACCAAATGCTTTCTATCTATAATTCAATTGAACAACTGCTTCATTTTGCTTACGCGAAAAACATTAGGTTGCATAAGTTGACAACCCAAGATGTTATGATCACAACAATCTCTCATATCATACAAAAAAATCATGATTTATAAGCAAATATTCTCTGTTGAAACTAGCTATTGGACTGTTATTTTTTCTACAGTCACATCCAACAGCTTACACCAAAAAAATATCATCAAACTTATCCTCTTTGGATGTAATTATTCTGGAAGGGACAACAACAATCTTAAAAAACAATTAAAACAAATTAAATTAAGAATCCTTCCTTGGAGAGTTCAGAAGATGAGAATCCAATAAAAGTGACCAAAAGAGAAAGCACCTGTCCTAAGTACCACCACTCTACTTTTTGTCAAAACTCCATACAATTCACCATTAAATCTTAGAAACAGAGGGAAGCATGGTAGATGGAAATTGGAATTACATGATGATGGAAGTAGTAATGAATTCAGTGAGAAACCAACGGCTGTGACAAATTCCCAGATAACTAATAATATTCCCAAATAATAAGCCATCTTTTTTTCCATGAGATACAAATTAATAATATTATATAAACACTATTTTTCCATCACATGCTCCACAAACACAAATAAAGAGGAGATGAACATGAGATATAGGTTATAAAACTTCAGTGAATTAGAATTTGTGCACTCCATATTATATCAATTTAAGTGTCATAACATTATAGATGATAGGGCAAAGAATCAGTTTAAAGAAGTAATTAAAAGTTGGCAGGAAAACAGAAATGCACAGACAAATGGTCATCTAGACGAAATGGAATATAATGACTCAAACTCAATAAGACCTTCTCATTCAACATTAAGAAATCAACACTCATCATCTCTTTATTGCGCTTGAGGTTGTGTGCCTCCCATGTACACAAATGACGCACCAGAACACATTTCGACTCACTATTCATGTCAAGTTCATCTAGGGACACATATTCTGGAACAGTTTTCTTATCCTCACCATCTCTATTTTTTATTATTCTATTTTCCATTGTTTACGGATTGGTATTTTGTGGATGACTGTGCTTTTTTTATAGAGAAAACTAAGACCTCTGGACTTGCCTCTTAAATTTTTTTGGACGTGCAGAGAAAACACTTATGTTGGAAAACATAAAGGTAATTGAAAAATGCAGAACAATGACGTGTTTCTTTAAAGAGATTTAATAAAATTTAATAATTAAGAAAAGAAGAGGAGGAGACATACCAATCCTTCAATAATCCTTTGCATCTCTCTGTGTTGTCTTGATCCATGGATTATATTTGATTTCTGCAATAATCATTTGGTTCCTTTGCTTCCTCCATCATTTCCTACAATTAATAATACAACTAATAATTAAAAAAAAAAAAGAGAGTCAGATTTAACGAAGATCCGAACATATTATTACCAGCTTCTTGCCTCCTTGGCCTAATTTGTGATTTTATTTTTCTTTCTTAAACCCTATCTTCTGCAATTCCCTTCAGAGCTTGTGGCCCATACCTGTTAAGCCCGATTAAATTAATCATATAAAGACACTAATCAACACAACAACTATATTTCTAGAACTTAAGAAGAGTTCAAAAGTATATCTCACCTTTGAAGTAGCATAAGTTGGGCAGAATAAAACTGCTGATGTTTAAATAGGAAAGAGTTAATATAAATGGAGAAGAGTTGGCCTAGTGGTTGTAGGCTTGGGACTTAGGAGTATGCTCCTCTCTAGGTCTCAAGTTCGAACCCCCTAAGGTGCGATCAACTCTTGAGATGGGTCAGTCCATCCAGAGCTTAGCTCTGACTTGAAGTGGGGCCCCCGCTAGTGGACGGTGGGTTCTGGTCCCCCGGATTAGTCGGTCCTTGGGCCGGATACCGAGTTATCAAAAAAAAATGGAGAAAATATTGCAAGTCTGGTGCAAATGCATAAGCAATGAGTCCATCATTATATGTTTCATCATATTTATTAACCTGAATTTATGATATTTTGTTAACCAGATTTGGTGGAGCATTATAGGTAAAGAAAAGCATAGCAGTTCTTGGAACACAGTACAAAAGAAAATAGAACATAAAAAAACAGAGTAGTTCACGGAAAGTTTGGTGTGACTCAAGAAGGACAGATCCAAAATGAGATTTTTTGTCACCTCTTTCTCCTTCTCATCTACCATTTTTCTCTATCCAGTGACAATGTTTGTGTGTCCATAAACGATGACGTGTAATAACCTAAAGCATTTTACAATTAAATCTGGTTTTCTCTACACATCAAATAATTATTAAACACGGTGAGGAAAACTTAAATAATTGTTACACACGGTGAGGGTAACTTAAATCAACTATGTTTTACATACAATATTAAATTTGTAAACAAAAAAATAAACCAATCATAGTTCTTCATAACTTAATATTTCAGTGGCAGTTTTTCTGGAATTGACAACAAAAAACAATTAAGCTACATGAAATTGAGTTTCCTAAATTAACATTTTCCCAATTTTTTTAGCACTTATTGGGTATCACTGTCAAGCAATCTCCAAAATAAGTCATTATCAATTGCACCACAAAGAAGCATACAAAAGGTTTTATATCATCAGTTCACATGTGAGAATTGAGATGACCTTTACTAAGAAAAAGCCATCAAATCTAAAATATTCCTTCAATACAATAAAATAGAATTGAGAAATTAATGTAGATAAAGAGGAGTATTGCCTAGCATGAAAGTGAGTGACATATTAGCTCCTTCTATTCCATCATTTGGCAAGTAAGATAAGGAGAAAGCCCAATTGATAGGAATAATTTTTTCAGGAGTTAGATCTTAAGATAATGTTATCCTAGATTCTTATGAAAATGTCTATCATCTTGATCTCAATTTTCTAAGTTTCATTTCCCAGAATTTCAAACAAATAAATAAGAAATATAAGACTTCAAATTAATGCATTCATGTAGGTAGTTATATATATATATATATGCATGTAAATATTGCAGAAATAGTAGTATTGTTATTACCTTTGTGTTCATGATGTTATCTAAACTCAATCGTGCTAAGAAGAGAACATCAGAGTGCAATATAACTATTTGTAACAAATAATTCAGAATACTTAATGATGTTTACCTAGTGAACAGTCCAATGGAATTTCAAACTGCTTCCTATTTGCCTCCATCCGCATCCTATATGCCTCCTATTTGCCTCCATCTTCCACATATCTGGCAAAAAAAAAAAAAAAATCCTTCTTAGACTCCAGCCTTGATTCTGGTAAATAAAAATTACATGGAAACTACGTATATTAAAAGGAAATTCTTAAGTTTACTCAAAAGAAATACTCTGAGTACTTCCCCAAAAATAACATCTGAATTTAATTCTTAAGAAAAGGCCATCGACTTAGATTAGATCTCAACAGAACAATTTGTACATAGCAAACTAACTAAATTTGTAATTATATAACTCGTTATTCATGTATTTAGGAAAAAAACAATGGAAATTAAGATCAAATTCTATTCGCGAACAATGTAAAAGACATAAGAAGATTAAGCATATAACTAAAATGAAAAATCGCCAATGATAGCAGATCTAAACCTATATGAACATGCTACAAAAATCTGTTAGCAATGTACACATCTATACCTGAGGTTTTGTCCATTATAAAAAATAAATCTCAGCGTAAATAACACCAAACACAAAACCCTAAATTTGGCGCTCCGACACACCAACTGTTTACAGTGATGAAACTCAAAACCGAGGAAATCCACCCACTTCTCGTGTTGAAAATACAGTAACCAAACTGATTTGCCACTGCAGGCAATGCTGATCAACACGCACGTCACAGAGTTGCTTTGCAATGGCCCCATTGACGACAGTAAAAAAAGAAACCTCAATCTACACCCACAAATGAGCAAGAACTTTAGGCTATATACAAATAAATAGCATAAAATATAGGGAAAAAGGTGTATTCCAAATAGATAAAATGATAAAGAATCTAAAGCCAAACAATGCTAACCACGCCAACAGATGGAACAGCGGACGACAATTCAAACTTGTACCCTGGCCTTGCAAGATCTGCAACCATTGCAATCTCTTCTTGTCCAGCCTAAAATTAACAGTATTCGCGTGAGAAACTAAGTATTAAACTGTGTAACCCTTACAAACTAAACCTTTAATACTACTTTTATTCTTTATTGACATGTTAGCCCTACATTGTTTTACAAAATATCATGATATGCCTTAACAATTACCAATGAAAATATAGATTTACAGTAATCAGAAACAAATTGATAAGAGTGATGATGAGTGTGTTTGATTGTAATATTATATTGTAAAAATTACAATGACCACAAACTTATTCAATAAAGGTTCACCTAACAAAAAAATTTGCACAAAGAAAGGAGGAGCCATACAACAATCAATATTTAGTAACCTATAAAAACAGGAAGAGAAAAACTATAGTTCTTTTCTATATTATTCAAATTATTGCTGAAAATATGAATTTAAGATTTGTTGTTTATGTAATTTATGCTCAGGATAGCGTAGAAGAAAACTCTAATTTCAGAAACCATACAACTATATATACTCTCTATCAATTGTAGGATATATATTTAGTTACCTGAGCAAGGATCACGATTTAACCTTGGACTGCATATTCGCACTCCAACACCTGAAAATAAATGTCGATAATCACTAAGTAGTCAGAATCTTATATTATCCCATTCAAGCACGAATCCTGGATCCAAAATCAAACTATTCAGAATTAAAGAATCCCAACAAAACTTCATAATTAACTGGCAATATAATAAACCAATTAAACGAAAACAACTATCCAAATCCGGCGAAAGAGAGTACATTAGTTATATTTCTCATAATTAAACGAAAACATCATACTATTAGTTATATTTCACCGTCGCCGTTCCCTCGTCGCATTCACCGCGTCCACCAGTGGCGTCCGTAGATACGCCACCGAGCGCGGTCCCCCTGTCTAATTCTGCGTCTATCACTATTGACGCTGTTCCAGATCTCTTGGCGCATCCGCGGCGACACACACAGTCGTCGCTGTTTCAGGATCCCCCGTCACATCCGCCGCATCCATCACCGTCGTCGCCGTTCCCTCGTCGCGTCCGCCGCGTCTGCCTGCGGCGACTGTAAAACCGCCACTTGAGCTCGGCCCCTGTTTGATTAATCTGAAAATTAGTGTTACATCGTTCTAATTTAGAAGCGGCGCAGAGAGAATAGGTGAAGAGGCGGGTGGCAAAAATAATAAATTAGAAAAACTGATTAAAAAATTAGAACAATGACACGTGGCAGAACGGTAGGGCTAACACTTGACCACATTTTGGAGGTGCATTTCTCCTTTTATAATATAAGATACTATCAATATAAGACAATCTAAAATTTATATTAAATTTAATTTCAAAATAAAAAACTATATAGATGTACTTTTATTCACTATTAATTTACGTTGAATATTATTTTATAATCGCAATTTTTTTTCTACTTTTATGGTATCAACTTATTTTTCTAAACTTTTTTTAAATTAGTTATTATGGAACAAAGGTAAACGTATTTGCAAAATGATCTTCTTCTTTTGCATGACTTAGAAAAGTGTATCGACTGCCTAGAGCGCCAACGAGTAAGCGTTTGTTTTTATTAGGTTTTTCTATCTGAATGTTTGTAAACCACAATATTATTTTGTTTTGAAAATAGTTTTAGCTCATATTTATAGTTAAGTGTTAGTTTATTTTTTGTACACCCACAAAAAAAAATGTTTATTTTTCGTACTTTTTTTAACTGTATGTTTAAAAGTCTGTAATTCGATACACTATCTTCTAAATTGTTATATTTATATCACATGACTAAATCTGCCAAGTCTTACTAATGTATATGAAATTAGAAAGATTTTTTTCTTTAAAGATTGTGATTAAATTGAAACAATAATAAAAGGTCGTGAATTTATTTGTAATTTTCTCAAAGATTTTCAGCCATCGTTGCCATAAAATGATCATACATATATAATTGCCACTTCTTAAAAATATATAAGTCGAATTGTAAATTTTAAAAGTATTGTAATAATTGATCGAAAAACGTGAAAAGATCATGAATTATTATTCAATAAATTTATTATAATATCACAAACATTTATATAAAATATTTCATAGCCTAAACAAAGGGAGAAGCAAAATAAGTAAGATGGGTGACATTTTGTTCATAAGGCAACACAATTTTCTCCTTACAATAACACATTTGTATTTATATAGTAACATAATTTTCAATATCTTATATATCTACCGAAAAAAGACAAGTATGTGTTACTTTTTCTTACAGTAAAACATACTTATTCTTACAATAACACATTCTTAATCCTATAATAACAAAGACCTGAGAGTGAGTTTTTATGTTTTGCATTTGCACGATCTTTAATTTTTTGAAAGAACACAATTAGACCTGTGAAGAATCCGCGAGAAAACCTCTCTTAAATGTGTTAACATTTCATGTGAAATCTATAAATATATAAAAATATAAGTCTGTCAAAAATTCAAAATGTATATTTAAGCAAGTGCACAGTTGCTTCTGTTCATGATGTAAGAGTGCACTTCACTCTCTAGAAAAGAGAGTGATTTAACACCAACCGATTTTTTTTTTCTTTATATTTTACTTTTCACTTATAATTTAAAAGTTTGATTAGTCTTTTGTTATAAATATATTTTAACGTCAAATTAATCATCTTTTTACTATATTTAATTTGACATACATGTTGTATATATTAAAATATAATTCAAATTAAAAGAAATAAATATTAATGTTAATAAAATATTTTTTAATTGTTTTGACTATATGAGTTGAACTTTTTTTAATTAATATCACTAAATATTTTGTATTTATAATGAATTTAGTGTTTAACTAAAAAATTATATGCATAATTTTATTATTATGAGATACTTACGTTAGATATTATTTCATAAAATTTAAATATTAAGAAAAATTAGTTTAGATCAATATGTACATACTAGGGCAGTTCACGGAGTTCGGAGATTACCGAATCCGAACCGAAAAAGAAGTGAACGAAAAATAACCGTTGACTTTTTGACTTTTTTTGAACTGAATCGAACCGATTTTTTTTATATGGATATGGACATGGATAATACTGAATTAACCTACCGAAAAATCGAATGAAACCGCACCGAACCGTATCGGACCGAACAGAACCGAATAACCGATTTAAATATGTAATAAATTTAATTATTAATTTATTTTGTATTCATTAAATTGTACTACCTCTGCCCCAAAATAATGTGCACCCCACCTTTATTATCAAGTTTTAGTGAACGAGTTGTTTATTAGTATTTCAAATGATAAAGTGATTTTTAAGGAGGGGTATTATAGATTTACCTCTAATCTATTATATGCATCTTTAAAAATTATTTTATCATTTCAAATACTAATAATAAAATCGTTCGTAAAAACACGTGAAAACAGTAAACGTGTATGTTATCACGGGATGGAGGGAGTATTATAGATTATTGATATCCATATAAATTAACATTGAATATATCATATGAATATTTTGGTGAGATATTATAATATTTATTTTTTTATTTGTGATTTATAATTATCGAGAATCCTATAAAATTCTCAATTTGCAATTACGCATCCTTACTCTCTCGCATCAACTCATCGCTCTGTAGTTTGTGTCTCTAGTCAATTTGGACAACCAAAAATTCACAATAAATTTTTTAATGTGTATTTTATTAGCCATATTTTAAATACCCTAATGATGGTGTCTTGAGTTATTTTATTATTTTTAATTAACTATTATCTTATTATGTAATATGTTTAAGTATGTGTTATAGCCGGAATTATCCCTACGTACTAACAATCACTCACAAAGTAAAAACACTGAATGCAAACGAATGAGAACGTAAGATTTGGTGACCCGGTTCACCGAAATATGGCTACGTCCGGGGGCAATACCAAGCCATAAATTTCACTATAATATCTGCCTAAAAACTAAGTTTTCCATCCCTTACAATGAACGTTACAGGGAGTATTTATAGATAATAAACTAGGTTAAAACTCTCCATGGGCCTCTTTCGCGGGCCTGCTAGGGCTATAGCCGCCACAGGAGGGGCTTCCTTGTTTGTCCGCGATTCCCGCCTCTGGATAAACTTGTCTTTCCTGCATTCCGCGATATCCGTGCCATTAACTATCTGTATCTTCTCCATATTTATCTCTTCGGTGACTTCGGATGCTCGCTTGAGACCGCCGACTAAAGTGGTCGCATCCCCTCCCAGATGGTCGCTGTTAATTGTCGATTCATCACCCTTTGTCCTCTCGTGATGGTCGTCGATCTTCGGAGGGTGGTCGTCATGTAGATACGTGGCCCCAACAATTGCCCCCCAGGTCGCCAGTGAGGTAGTCGCTGGTCGCCCTGGATAAGTCCCCCGAATCTCGAGGCATGATGGTGGTCGCTCTGCTTCCTCGAGAAGCCCAACCGCCACACCTCGAAATGTCACTCTGTAGGGTCATGATGGCGCGTGGCAGCGACGTGCCCGCAAATGTCAGGGTTTTTGCAGATTCGCCCCAAATTTGAAATCTTAATTGCGTTTTGGCCCCTGCTTCCCATTTATAAATACAGGGTCACTCCTTGCTTTCAACACTTCCGCGACACAGAGCCTTCGAGTTTTTTTCAGAATCCTGGTGATCTTGCATCCTTTCTGCTGCCTGGGTAAGTGATTTGTTTGCTACGAAACTCCTTCGAAAAAACCCTCTCCCATTTCTGTATAAGTTATGTAAGGAGCACAGGGAGACCGGTCAGGGTCTTCGTCTCCGGTGAGGGTGGTTCCCTCCGCTGGGACCTCTAGCGGCGGTGGTTTGTTGGAAGATTTGGGCTCTGCCCATCGAGGAAATGTGCCGTTGGATCCCGATGTGTTTGGGTCTTTATCGGATTTGGGCATATTGACTCCCGAGCAGGGGCAGGCGGAAACTGATTCCCGTGCCCCGGAGGGGTCACCCGAGTCCTTCGTTCGCCGTGATCGGGATCACCCGGACTTTTTTTACTATCAAGCATATCGGGCCGGCCTTGAACACCACCGACCAATCCGATCAGAAATTCGTCCCGCGGCCAAGTACAAGTTTTACATTAACGATGAGAAAAGTATTGTTCCGTTATGATGGAGGTCTATCTGGACGCTGCCCATCATAGGTACGAGACTCTGAATGACGTGTTATTTTATCATCCGGAGCTAACTGGGAGAGTTGACCAACCTCCAGAGGGGATGATCGCCATACATGAGGCGGTGATGGACGCGGGCCTTTGCTTTCCTCTCCATCCGGCGATCTCCCATCTTCTGGCCGTCTGGCATCTTGCCTCGACCCAGATCACTCCGAACGGGTGGAGCTACCTCCTGGCAACTTTGACCGTGCTCGGCCAGGCCGGCCTTTACCGGCTGCCCATGCCCATGGAGGTGAATTATTACTGGTCGCTGGTTGCTCAGCACGGGCAGGAGGGCCATTATGCGCTGAAAAATCATCCCGGTCGGCGGATCATGTGGGGGATAGTAAACAAGGTCAAAAATTGGCACCCCCGATGGTGGTTTGTGGGCGGGGAGTGGCAGAGTGCCTCTCCTGGTTCGGTTTTGGAGATTCCCATACCTACCAACTTCCAAGAGCGGGCTCCTCGTAAGATTTAGTTCTGAGTGTATATCGAGCACCTCTGTACTGATCTAATTTCCCTTGTCTCTCTTGCAGGCTTGCTCATTGCTGACGACGACCGGTTGAACTGGGACTTTGTGGCTTCCCATCGGGTCGCCTTTGACTATCCCTGGGCTCTTTGTCGCATCGAACTCTTTAATTCCCCTTTCAAAAGATTGTGGGGGGGCTGCAAACGTACCCTCGTGAGATCGGCCGCTTTCGTGAGTTTTCTTTCCCATTAACCGACATTTTTTGTTAATACTTGGTGCCTCTCCTTATTGATGGTTATTTTCTTGCAGCTCCTCATATACTCGTTCAAGCGACCGCCCCAACCTCTGAACAGATGGTCTCTCACCGGAATCCTGCCCTTAACTTCTCTCGCACTGGGTCCGCGGCCCGTCCCGCGTCCTCGTCCCGCAAGGGCGGCGTGGTGGAGATCAAGGGGTCCTCGCGGACGGACCGCTCCAAAGACAAAAGGAAAGCCAAGAAGGGCCGAGAGGGTGCTCGCCCGGCCCGCTCGGACGGATCACTCATTCGAAAATGTGCTCGACAGGGTGATCACTCCCCGTCTTTGAAATCGGGGGCGGAAGCATTCCCCCCCCTGAGTCGTCGATTCTTCTAGCCGACCCCCATTAACGCCGCCGCCTCCGCTGGTCACGGTTCTTCCTCGCAACCGCACCTTTGTGGGATGGGACGTTGATTGCTCGGGCGTAAGTGTTCATCTCGCCGTCTTTCACTGATGCTACTTTTTTCTTTTTGTTTTCGCATTTTTCTGATCCGGGGCCATTCTCTTTCAGGTTCGTGAACTTCCCTCCACCCGTCACCGACTACCTTCGGTCGAAGATGCCTCCCATTGTAGGGGTTTTTGCCGCCCGGACTCGATATATCTTGCACTGCTTCGGGATGTGCCCCGTCTTCGATCTCTTCACGACCATGCTTTGTCAGCTCCAATGTTAGCGAGAGAACAACCTCTACACCGCCTTGATCTATTCTCGTATATGCGACCACTTTTCTTAGGCGTGTTGTGGAGCAAAACGATCATGACGGGAGATCTCCCGCCGCCCTCAACGGAGTTAATTAATGGGCAAGAAAGATTTTCTTTGAGAAAAGAGATACGGGTTAAGATGAAATGCTATTATCTTATGTAAATTCAAGGCCAAAATTCCTCGATTCGAGGAAATATTTTTATTCAAAATTCCAAAAGAGTTGCTTTTTTCGGAACATATTTTAATTACGGGAAAAAGAATATAAATAAAATAATATTCAAGATTTCTAAGTGGATGGAAGATTTTTATCTTCCAATTTTTTTCTAAATTGAAATTCACTAAGATTTAATTTAAAGGAAATGGGATGATTTTTCATGACCATTACAAGATTCCATTTTCCGAGTTCAAAAGAATCCATTTGGAGGGTTGATGAATTCTTCAAGATTTTAACCGGCAGAAGATATTTTAAACGGAATATCTATTTCCCTTTTCGTACATTTCCGTATCTAATCCCCAGAAGATAAAAAATATATTCAAGATTTCTTCGTACTTAAGAAAAGTCTTGAAAATTCCCCAAGCATTGAAAAGGACCTCAGTTCAGTCAGGGAGGCCTCCTCCCCTAAAGGGACGCCAAACTGACCCAGCTGCGTTGGGGATTTTCTCCATCGGTGCTATCTTGCGGATGTCCTCTGGCGGTGTTTAAATGCGTGACCCCTCTGCGAGATGCCTACGTGCTTGTGGAGGACTTCAGGCCTTAAATGCGTCAACTGCCCGAGGCGTGTAGTGTTACTTGGATTTGGTGTGATTTTTTTGAAACCATTCCTTGAACATATCATAATAGCTACATGGTTTGATCTCAATTTTTTAAATTGTAATTTAATAGGACCTTGACATTAAATTTGAAAATGGATAAAGAAGGAATTGACTGGATTTTTAATTCGATTCAATCACGTGGGATATTTTAATTATGGGAAACGATATAAATATATTCAAGACTTTTTAATTGGGCAATAAGAAAAAGATTTGTTTTTGCTAAGAGAAAATTCACTATGCAGATTTTGATTTGTTTGATTTGATCAATGTAATAGATTAGTCCAGATCCCAATTTTATTTATTTTTTGGATAAATTGTAACCCATCCAATGGCGAATTAAAGGATTAAAATATTTAAATGGGGCGTTGTTAATTGCTTCGCACGAAAATTATGGATAATTGTGGCCATTTTCTATAAAATGGGATTAAGACGAAACCATGATAATGCGGAATTTGTCCGTAAGGATGTTTATTTTCGGGATGAATTATTAATGGTCTAGGATGGTGCCTCCCCCTCATTCGTCAAAGATTATGTAGGGTGTCCGCGAGCCCCTTTCTTTTGAGTTTTTCCTTTTCTTTTTATGTTTGCGTGGCCATTGGGGGTGTGAGTTTGTAAGTGGCCCATGGGTCCTCTTTTTGTATTCGGCCTTTGGACCTTTATTTAATGAATGAAGTCTTCATATTTTATCTCCCTCTGTTGTGCATTCACGTTTGAGTTTGTTGGTCGTGTAACCCCGGACATACACCTGCGACTATGAGTCTTGCCTATGTCCTTATCGCCGTTTGGTTATGGTGCGATGTATCCGGACTATATTTTAGTCGTCTTATCTTACGCGGCGTGTCTAAACTTTGGCTTAATCGTGTTACGGTGTTGTCTTTAAGAAGGTTGTCGTGATTTGATCGTGCGGCCAAAGCGATGGACGACCTTGTCGACGTGAGTTCCGGGTGTTGCTTCCTGTTGTAGGCGGTCGACTTATGCGTTTGGCGACCACTCTTTTGACCCGACCTTTGTCGCACAGATCGTCCTTGGGACGATTCCTGGTTGACTTATTCTAAAATGTACAGGACTTTCGCAAACGTAATTTATTATAAAAGACTTTCCTTGGAATTAAGAAGTTGTTACAAAGAGAATGACAAGATGAATGAGCTATCAGCTATTTTCTATTGGTAGTATTTCTTCAGGTGGGCCGCGTTCCATGGATATTGGGCTGGTGTGCCATCCATGTCTTCGATCTCGTATGCCCCATTTGCCAAGCATTTAGATATTCTAAACGGGCCCTCCCAGGTGGGGCTGAGTACTCCTTTGGGAACTCTGATTATCTTTTTTAGGACGAGATCGCCCTCCTTGAATTGTCGGAGTTTGACCTTTGAGTTGTAGTATTTTTCTGCCTGTCGTTTGTAGATGGCATTCTTTATGTTCGCCTCTATCCTTTTTTCTTCCAGTAGGTCCAAGCTAATCGTCCATTGCCATGTCATTGCTGTTCGAGGCTCCGTTGCTCGTTCGGTGGCTAGATACGAGGATTTATGTTGAGATCGCCGCCTCTGCCCCGAATGTGAGGGAGTAGGGTGTTTCTCCCGTAGATGTCCTGCAGGTTGTTTTGTATTACCATAACACTTTGGGCAGCTCACTTGCCCTTCCCTCCTTCAAGTCGCACTTTCAGCGTGTGTTTGATAATTTTGTTGATCGCTTCAACTTGGCCGTTGGACTGTGGGTGGTAAGGGGTGGAGAAGAGCTTTATGATTTTCCATTTTTTGAAGAAAGCATCGATATTAAGGCCATCAAACTGCTTTCCATTGTCAGTTACGATTGCTTGTGGGAGACCAAAGCGGCAGATGATGTTTCTCCAGATGAATTTTATCAAGTTGTCATGGTCAATCGATGCGAGGACTTCGGCCTCGACCAATTTCGTGAAGTAGTCGACCGTGACGAGGGCGAATCGTACAGTCCCTAGGGCCGTAGGTAGGGGTCCGATAATGTTGATTCCCCATTTTGCGAAGGGCCATGGACTCAAGATGCTGGTTAATTCTTCCGGGGATACTTTGATCGAGGGGGCGAATATCTGGCATCGGTGGCATGCCACGTACTCGAGAGCGTCCTTTTTTAGTGTTGGACAAAAGTATCCTTGTTGGATGGTCTTGTGGGCCAGGGATTGACTTTTTGTGTGGTTTCCGTAGATGCCTTCGTGGATTTCTCTCAGGATGGCTTGCCCCTCTTCCCTTGTCACACATCTGAGTAGTGGGATGTTGAAGCCTCGCTTGTATAAGTTATTGTTGACCATCATGTATCTCACCGCTCTCATTTGTAGCCGTCGAGCTTCGACCCTGCCATCGGGCAGATGACCTGTCTTTAGGTACTCGACTATTGGTATCCTCCAATCCTCACGGTCGACCACCATTGGGTCGGTGAGGGAGACCAGTGCTTGTGTGGTGGATGGGAAAGTTAGTTTTGTGATGGTGACTTCTCTCATGTTTGCCGGTCCCTCTGATGTTGCCAGCCTGGCCAAAGCGTCTACTTGAGAGTTCGCGTTTCTGGGTATCAACTCCACATAGACTTGGTCGAACTTCTCGAGCAGGCTTCTGACGACTTCTTGGTATGCGGTCATTCGATCGCATCAGGCGTCATATTCTCCGGACACTTGGCATGTAACTAGTTGTGAGTCGGTGTATATTTTTAGTTTTTTCACTCCCATGGTCATTTCCATCTCTAGCCCCCCAATGAGGGCCTCGTATTCCGCTTCATTATTGGTGGCGTGGAAGTCGAACATGATGGACGTCTGGAAGGAATGTCCGTTCGGGCTGGTTAGGACTACGCCTGCCCCGACACGGGTTTGAGTGGTGGAACCGTCTACGTAGAGCTCCCATGGAGGCCATGCTGGTGTATCTGGTGCGGTCATCGGGAAGGTGAGCTCTACAAAGAAATCGGCCAGGGCCTGCGCCTTGATGACCATTCGTGGAGCATATATGACCCCGAACTAGCCGACCTCGATTGCCCATTTCATGCAGCGCCCCACCATGTCGGGGTGATGTAGTGCGTTTCTCAGCGGGAGCGAGGTTAACACCTCCACCTGGTGGTCGAGAAAGTACGTCGTAGCTTTCTCACGCTCATCACGAGAGCGTAGGCAAGTTTTTCGAGGGGAGGGTACCTTCGTTCTGCCTCATTGAGGACCTGACTCACATAGTATATAGGCAAAATTGTTTTTGCCCCTCGGTTAAAGATCGGGACTGAGCTCGGGGCGTTCGGATACGGCTAGGTAAAGGAAGAGCTTTTTCCCTAGGACTGGTTTGGCCAGTACCTTTGGGTCGGCGAGATATTCCTTGATGTTGTCTAAAGCTGCCTGGGCTTCCTCCGTCCATTGGAAATCATTTTTGACCTTCTTCAATGTGTCGAAGAAGGGTTTGCACCTATCCCCCATGCGTGATATGAATCTGCTGAGGGCCGCCAGGCTTCCTGCGAGCTTTTGGACTTCCTTTGGGTTTCGTGGGCTGCCCATCTCCAGTATCGCCCTAATTTTAGTTGGGTTGGCCTCTATTCCCCATTTGCTGACCAGGTGGCAGGAACTTGCCCGATTCCACACCGAAGTTACATTTTTTCGGGTTGAGTCTCATGTTGAATTTTCTCATGATGGCAAATGTTCGGGCGAGATCGACAAGATGATCTTCCTTTTTCAAACTCTTGACGACTATGTCGTCTATGTATACCTCCATGGTTTTCCCAATTTCTTCAGCGAACATCTGGTTTACCAACCACTGGTATGTAGCCCCAGCGTTTTTTAGGCCGAATGACATCCTCTTCCAACAGTACATGTTCTTTTCGGTGAGGAAAGAGGTGTGTTGTTGATCGTCTTTATGCATGGCTATTTGATGGTAGCCCGCGAATGCATCCATGAAGGACATCATTTCGTGCCCGGCTGTGTTGTCGATCAGGTGGTAGATATGTGGCATGGGGAAGAAATCTTTGGGACAAGTCTCGTTCAAATCGATGAAGTCGATGCATAGCCTCCACGTCCCGTTTGCTTTCTTGACCAGACCGCGATTTGACACCCACTGGGGTTGGTCGGCTTGTATGATTAATTCGTTATTGAGCAACTTCTTCACCTCCTCGGCCAATGCCGCATATTTATCGGGTCCGAATTTTCTCCTTTTTTTGCGCGACTGGTTTTTTCCCAGGGTCAATGTTTAGCCGATGGCAGGCGACCTCGGGGTCGATGCCTATCATGTCCTTGTGGGACCAGGTGAACACATCTAAATTTTTCTTGAGGAAGTCGACCAGTTGCCCCCTTAGTTCCGACGGGATTTTGGAGCCGATTATGACCTCCAGGTCTTGTCGGGTTAGGTCCATATTGACTTTTTTGAGTTCTTCGTCCGGTGTTGCCCGTTGTTGGGTCCCTCTTGGGTCATCAATCGTTCCTTGGATAATGAACTCGCTTGGCTCGTCCGAGCCTTGGTTCGAGGTCATCATTCGTTTGTTTGTCATGGTCGATTTCCATTGGGTTGCTTTGATCGTGTGTGATTTCTTGTATGCTATAATTTAAATGAGTCTGGGTATAAATTGAACATCCTCTTGCATCAAGTTGATGATCGCCCTTAATCTGCGTCAATCCACCCCATCCTGAAGTGGGGAATTTTACACAAAAAATAATATGTGGAGGACGTAAATTCGAATTCATGCTCAAACGGCCTGCCAAGAAAACCATTAAAGGTCGATGGCAGGTCGATTACAAGGAAATCGCAAAGTTTTGTGGCCCTAACAGCCATATCTATAGAGTAAACTAGTTCTACTGCCAAGCGGATGATCCTATGGGGCTTCACCGTAGCGTCGCCGAAATCTCTCACCAATTGCTCACTTGGTTCGAGATAGCTATGGTAATCGCCGAGCTCGTCGAAGGTTTTCTTGAACAGTATATTGCAGAAGGCCCCACTATCGACTAGCAGTCGTTTGACCGTCACCCACATGATCTTAGTGGAGATGACCAGAGGATCGGCATTCGGGTAGACGACTCCGGCCTTATCTTGTTCCCCGAACTGGATCCTATTGACCTCTTGAGCTGTCGCGTTCACCGGTAAACATAGCCGGACCGTATTTGCCATTTCCCTCAGCTCGACCTTTTGGCGTCTCTTTGATAGCGAGGTTGATGTGGAGAGGCCGCCCACTGCCCCGAGTGGCGACAAGGTATGGATCACCCTTTTTTGGTCATTTGTGTTTTGGCATGGGGAACTGTGAAATCATACCTTTCCATGTTTCTGGCGACCTCGCTCACTTGAGGTGCTCTATCATGAAAACTAAGGTTGTCTTTGTCTTTGAGGTCGCTTTGGCGTGTTCGTCATAGCGATTCTGTCTTCATAAAGCTTCCAGAGTTGTTTCAAAAGGTCGCGGCGTTACGTTTGGTGTTATGGCGACCATTTCATGGTAGTGGCGATGCTTTTAAAAAATAGGCTCTGCCTACCATCATAGTAATCAAGATTGAACTATACCAAAAAAAAAAAAAAATCGCTTTTTTTTTATGGGCTGAGGTTCCCCGAGCAGCCGCTTGTCCTTGATCTGAGTAAAGATGTATCAGGGGGACACACCAAAGGCTTCTCCGGTTTGATAAATTAGCCACCGGGTCTTGAGCGGCTTGAAGTTCTGGGGTCTTATATTTCCCGAATTTCTTGCTGTCTTTGGGGGTTCTAAACTAGACTTCTTCCGCTTCTCCCATCACGGCGCCCGGGGAGTTCCATGGTGTTGATGATGTTGCTTGCGCGGGTCCTAAACTCCGCGTAAGTCATTGGATAGTTGGCGGTCACATTTCTCCAGAGCTTAGTTCCCTTTATTAGCCCGGCGATCGCGCCCAATAGCTTGGCCTCGTCGCCCACTAACTCCCTATCCAAGATGAGCCGGTCGAATCTTTCTAGGTAGGCCCTGTTTGTCTCGTCCTGCAAATACTGCTTTCGATATTTGCCGTCGGCTAAAAAATTTCTGGGTGCAGGTGCCATGGCCGTGAAGTGCCCCAAGAAGAAACACCCCACTCGGCTTGAGTTAATAGATTGAGGGGCGATGGATGTGAACCACTTGTGTGCTTGTTTGTTCAGAGTGAGGGGAAAAAGTCGGCACATGATCGCGTCGGAAGCCCCTACGGAGGTCATGTATGAGTTGTATTTGGCGAGATGCGTCCTTGGGTCGGAGTCCCCATCGTATCGATTGATCGAGGTAGTGTTGATCTTAACTTTGAGTGAAATTTTTTGCCCAATTCAAAACATTTCTATGGTCGCTCAAACCGAGTGGCGACAAAAAGAACCATATGGGTTTTGTCGCCATACTTTGTCCGTGGGAGGATAGGTCAGACCATTTTCAAAAGCTATCCATTCTTTCCTGAAGGGCCCTGATCGTTTGTCTCAGGGCGATGAGCTCGACATCTCGCTAGTTGGAACGAGCATCTCGATGGTCGCTGGTGCTGAGCCGACTCATTGTTGAGATGCGTGGTTCATTCCTGAACCTCCCCTAGTGGTCGCCCGCTTCGACCATGATTAGGGGGTAGGAATTGGCCTCGTCTTCTGCAGGGTTTGGCCTTTTTTGCATTAAGTTACATTCTGATTTCGAAGATTGAAGTTGTTCCGGGTTGTTAGATTTTTGCCTGGTTTGCCCCTTTAAATCGAAAAAGAGATGTCTTGTGGCTCTTCAGGTTGTCCGTCCACGTGACGGGCTCCGTTCATCCCCTCTTTTGGGAGGTGGTTAGCCTTGGAATCTGAGATGGCTTGGTTGAGGCCGAGTTGCCCTCCCAGTTGGGCTTTTCCTTTGGTCGCCGCCCCGGGGCGGGCGACCTTGATAATGGGCTGCTGGTCATCATCATCATCAAAGTTCAGATTTCGCTTGCACAAGCACACCCAAGTGTTTTTCATCTCCGCGGGAGTTTTGAAGATCTGGGCCCAATTTTGCTCATATGTTGCCTCCGCTCGCAGAGGCCTTGATTCTGAGGATAGGGATGCCTTCATCCTGTCGCGTGGGTCGATCTCAAGGCCAATGAAAGTGATGCTGTTCTGCGCCATCGTCCTTCGTGAGTTCTTATTAATTCGTGGGTTTGATAAGATGAGTTTCCCACAGACGGCGCCAAATTGTTATAGCCGGAATTATCCCGACGTACTAACAATCACTCACAAAGTAAAAACACTGAATGTAAACGAATGAGAACGTAAGATTTGGTGACCCGGTTCGCCGAAATATGGCTACGTCCGGGGGCAATACCAAGTTAGGAATTTCACTATAATATCTGCCTAAAAACTAAGTTTTCCATCCCTTACAATGAATGTTAAAGGGAGTATTTATAGATAATAAACTAGGTCAAAACTCTCCATGGGCCTCTTTCGCGGGCCTGCTAGGGCTACAACCGCCACGGGAGGGGCTTCCTTGTTTGTCCGCGATTCCCGCCTCTGGATAAACTTGTCTTGCCTGCATTCCGCGATATCCGCGCCATTAACTATCCGTATCTTCTCCATATTTATCTCTTCGGTGACTTCAGATGCTTGCTTGAGACCGCCGACTAAAGTGGTCGCATCCCCTCCCAGATGGTCGCTGTTAATTGTCGATTCATCACCCTTTGTCCTCTCGTGATGGTCGTCAATCTTCGGAGGGTGGTCGCCATGTAGATACGTGGCCCCAACAGTCTGAAGGGTAGATACATAAATATGGTTGAAGAGGTATTGAATTCATATGCATTTTATGTAGATTGCACCAATATTCTTAAGAAAATTGTGATTAAAAGGAAAAATGAGGGATGATAGAAAAAAGAGAAAAAGGTTTAAAAAAATAGTTTATTTGATCCGACCAGATTCCGTTATAAGTGAAAATCCGTTCTGAACTATACCAAAAAAAAAATCCGTACCGTTCCGAACCAAAGTTTTGGTATGGACACGGACACTCCAATTTTAAAATAATCGAACTTTGGTACGGACACAAATAATTTTAAATATCCATTTTTGTTTGTACCATGAACAACCCTAGTACATATACATAATAATTTAAATTTAAATTCCAATTATAATTTATCTGGCGTTGAATATTACTTATGATGGACGGGAAAAATACTTGTATTTCATAGTAAGCTAGATCTTGTATGTACACATGAGACTCACTCTTCATAGTAATGTCTTCTTATAATATAATTAACATAAGTAGATAAATTAACAAATTAATTAGTTATTAGATGATTAATTAGTATATGATTAAATATACACAAAAAAAATTATCCATAAAATATATCCCACCCTTTGTTACTTTATATTATATTAAAATATTTACACATGTAATTCTAAGTATAAATTAAGAGTCACTCTCTTGTGCACCCATGCACCAATAAAAAATGGTGCACTCTAAACCCGAACCCCTAAATAGTGAACCCTAAATCATATTTGAACCATTTGGGCCGGGTGAACAATGAACCACTTGGGCCGAGTGAACCATGAACCACTCGGGTCGGGTATTCAAAAATTAAAAAAAAAACATCTAAAACTGAAATTAAAGTTAAAAGAAAACCGAAATTAAAAAAAGAAAAAAAAGTTAAAACTAAAAAAATTTAGAAAAAGAGCTTTTAAAATTAAATTGCACCAATTTTATTGGTGCATGTGGTGCACATAAGAATTTGCCATAAATTAAATATTATTACAATATTCACATTGTACACGGTTTTTTAAATAGAGTGTCACTAAACACACCTCAAAATCCTCTAAACACACCTCATTTGTTAAGCACACCCCAGTAAAATTTAAAAATTAAATTGTATTACTAAACACACCCCATTTCTTTCCTATTATATCATTTCTCTATCAAAATTGAAAAAATAACATTTTCCTACCTTTCATTTTTTCATGAATATTTCTCCTAAAAAAATCATTTGATTCTTTCGTATTCATTAATTTTTTATAAAAAAAATTCTTAGAATTTTATATAAATTCAGAAATATATTATAAAAAAATCAACTAATTTTTTTCAAACATAAACAAATTAAAAAAATTAATAAAAAAAAAATCTCCAAAGTCATAAAAAAGGCTAAATACAAAATAAAAATATTAAAAAAAATCAACTAAATTAAAAAAAAATTATATTAAAAAAACTAAAAATTAAATAAAATCTGTAAAATATTTAAAAAAAAACATCTATATCTAAAAAATATTTAAATTAAAAAAATCAGTAAACCTAAATAAAATCTGAAATTTTTTAATTAAATTAATTTTGAAGATTTATTTTATTTTTAATATTTTATTTAGTTTTAATTATTTTAGAAATTTTCTTAACTTACTTATTTTCTAAGATTTCGTTGATTTTTATAATATTTTTAAATTTTAATTTAATTTTTTTCAGATTTTTTTTTTTATTTTTGCTTATTTGATTATTTTAATTTTATTAATTTTATATTTTAATTTAATTTTTTCGAAAATTTCAATTATTTTTTCATGTATAAAATTTAAAAAATTAGATGGACAAAAAATAAAGGACCAATCAAAGTGACAAAAAATTTAGAGGACTAAAATTAAAATAAATAAAACTTAAAAGACAAATAATACCCAATATTTATATAGGGTAACTTAGTCATTCTATATATGTCTATTTTTGTTTTAAAAATTATGGGGGTGTGTTTAGAGGATTTTGGGGTGTGTTTAGTAGCACTCTTTTAAATATTTATAAATTTATATTCATATCTTTTTACTAAAATTTTAAACGTAATATTTTTTAAATATTTAAATGAATGTGTACAGAAAATGTTAAATATTTATATTCTATTTTAAAAAAATTGTTAACAAAAAATATCTTGCAACCGGAATATATATACGCGTAATACCTAGTGGGTCACTAATTTTTTTTCCAATTTCAAAACATTTCACAGGCGCCGCGCCCCCTTTCAAAACAAACTTAAAACACACGAACCAAAACTCAAACCCAAAATTTGAAAAAAAAAGAAAAAAAACCCTCCATTCCAATTTTGGTCAAAATTTTGATGCCCCGCCTTCACAAAATTTTCAAATTACTTGTATCAATGGTGGCACTTGTGAAATCAGACCATTTTCAGCTTATATACTCCGACCCATTTCTTCCCTCTCACTACCACTTCACCTCGCTCTCTCCCTTCTCTCCCTCTCTATTTTTCCGGCTTCTTCCATTTTCCAGTGCCCTAAAATGGCGGACCAAGGAAACAGCGTGAGAGTCACGCGCTTGGTGGCGAAGAAGAGAGCAGCCGAAGAGTCGAGCGCCGCCGCGGCGAGTAAGAAGAAGAGGGTGGTGTTGGGCGAGATTCAAAATATTTTGCCTTGTGACGATGCGGATTTGAGGAAGAATGAGAAGAAAAGTAAATCTAAGAGGAATGTGAAGAGAGGAAATGGGGGGAAAGTTGAGGAAATTAAGGGTTTGAAAAAGGAAACGGATCCGGCGATTGATTTAGATGGGGAATCTGGTGATCCACAGATGTGCGATGCCTATGCTTCTGATATATATGCGTATCTTCATAAATCTGAGGTTAGTGTTAATTGGATTTGTTGCAGATTTGGGGGGTTTATTTGATATGGTTTTTGTTTATCGGTTTATTCAAAGCTGCTGCTTGATTGTTGAAATGCTCTGTTTTTTTATTTGGTAATTAGGTTTTTGTTTGTGTATTTTAGTTCTTATTTTGAAGGTATATAGATTTTGTTTCTCGATTGGTCTGGCTTTGTTCAATTATTGATAGAATTAGGAAATAGATCTAGGTATGTTCAAACAGTATTAGGGCTGAAAAATTCATTATGTTTGATTTGATTTGGAAACTTATGGAATTGTATCCTTAAGTATGTCATAGGAAATGCTTATTAATTACTATTTTGCCATATCTAGATGGAGCCAAAGAGAAGGCCATTGCCAGATTTCTTGGAGAAAATTCAGAAAGATTTAACATCAAACATGAGAGGAGTTTTGGTAGATTGGTTGGTTGAGGTGGCAGAGGAATACAAGCTTCTTCCTGATACATTGTATTCAACAGTTTCCTACGTCGATAGATTCTTATCTTTGACTCCTATTAGTCGGAAAAAACTCCAGCTTCTCGGTGTTTCATCAATGCTCATTGCCTCGTAAGACACATATTCTCAGCCTTTAATCTTGCTGTTGAGCAAAACTTCTCTGTTTTTCACTTTAATGACATGTTTTTTTTATTTTATTTTGATAGGAAATATGAGGAGATAAGTCCCCCACATGTGGACGATTTTTGTTACATTACGGACAACACGTACACGAAGGAGGAGTTAGTGAAGATGGAGGCTGATGTGCTTAAGTCCCTTAAATTTGAAATGGGTAATCCTACAGTCAAGACTTTTCTTAGAAGAATAACTAGGATTGCTCTAGAAGATTATGAGGTGTGTTTGGCATACAAATCATTCCTTATTTATCTAATTGTGTTGTTTTGTTATTTCTTTTTGAGGATAAGTAGTTCTCCTGTATTTATATTATCGTTTCAGACTTCGAGCTTGCAGTTGGAGTTCTTGGGTTACTATTTAGCAGAGTTAAGTTTGCTGGAATATGGATGCATTAAATTCTTGCCTTCCATGGTGGCTGCTTCCGTCATGTTCCTCTCGAGATTTACACTTAAGCCCCAACAACATCCATGGGTATAAATCAAACCTTTTTTGGATTCTTGTGTTTATATTTGGGTTGACTTAGGGAGTCTTGGAATCTACTTTGGTTTCCATTCATTGTAACCATTTAAATTTGAAATCCCTCAATCCAAATGCAATGTTAGATGATTTAACTTTCTAATCTTCCTGTGAGCTAAAATGAGGTTTCCTTTCTACAGAGTTTGGATCTAGAACAACGTTCAGGATACAAAGCTGCCGATCTAAAAGAATGTGTGTGCATCCTTCATGACTTGCAATTGAGTAAAAGAGGCAGTTCTTTGGTTGCTATAAGGGAGAAATACAAGCAACACAAGGTTCGTATATCCACCACTATACATACTTAGTTTGATTTTGATGCTACGAATTGTATGTATCATTAACTAACTTGGAGTTCGTTGGTTCTTGATGACAGTTCAAATGTGTATCAACATTGTCTTCTCCTTCAGAAATCCCAGAGTCCTATTTCACAAATACAAAAAACGAATGATTAGGCCAGACGTATCGCTGTCTTGAACAATGGAAGTGTACATAGCTTTCATGTATAGAAGATGCCTCTGCTGCTGCTGTTAGTTCTTGCTAATGCTAGATGTGGGCTTCATTGCGATCGGTGTGAAATGATCGGTTTTGTATGTAGTTGAATGAATGGGTGTCATTGCTAACAACTTAGGCTACCTTAGCTGTTTTGTTCCATTGGCTTTAGTTGCTCAGAAGCCTTTAAGCTCTCCTAGGTTTATGGTTTATGTTAGATCTTGAAATTTTTGTTAAGATTGATTGTATAGTTTTTTTGAAGGTCGGGGTGTATTGCATTTTTGGTACAAACAAGTAGATAAACGAGTAAATACATTTAATTTCAATTTGTATAAGAACTTTATTTCAATTAGAAGAAAGAACTTAAATTAATGCATATTACGCCTAAATGAAGTGGAGCTTGTTCAAAATCACTATAAAAGTTAGAATAAACAAAAATTGGAACACCCTTGAAAAATTATTATGAAACAGAAATATCCAGAGTCAAACTTGAACGAGTATTCAAGATTCTTGAATGAACTTCAACGAGTGCCATTGCAATCAAATTATGTATCTCGAAAAATATTAGAGTGAGAGGTTGTATTTTTGTCTAGATAGTTGAGTTTGTTGCAAACTATTCTTTATTTGTTGTAAGGATTGAATACCCTTTACTCTCTATAATAAATTTTGGCTTGTTAAAAAAAAAAAAACTTCACTAGTTAACTATACTTGTAACTATTTCAATTTTCAACGCATGAACTAAAGTAGCATGTGATAAGACTAAAATGTCGATTTTATGTAAATTACATGATCAAAATCAAAATATGTAAGTGATGAGGGTCATAATTGCTTTTTTATGGTATCTTTTGTACCATATTTAATGTGACTTGGGTGGTGTTTGCATTCTCATCTCAAATGTGTAGAAACACTTATTTGAGAAGTTGATGTGACCCAACTTTTTTAAAAAAAAAATGCTTCTACACTTAGAGTAGTGGTTGCAAACATAACCTTGTCTCATTTGCAATGAAAAGTAATGCTAATCCTATTTATTTGAGAATGTGTTAAATCTTTTTAAAAAATGGAAGAAAATGAGAAGTGCTATTAATCACATTGAGGCCAACGAATTGTACGGCTTGGTTAGAGGTGAAGGTAATTTCCCTTCGATTTTTGCTTTTAATTTGCTTCTTGAATGTTTGGTGAATTCGAAACAATTAGATGAGACTCTGAGGATATTTTCTGATGCCGTGAATTCTGGGGTTTGGGTGGGTAAGTTTAGTTATGGGAAAGCGATACAATCCGCGGTGAAATTGGGGGATTTGGGGAGATGTTTCGGGTTGATGAATGAAAAAGGGTTTGTGTACAATGTATTAATAGGTGGGTTGTGTAAGGAGAGGAGAATGGGTGATGCGCGGAAACTGTTTGATGAAATGCTAATCAGGAATGTGGTTCCATGCTTTTAAAATGCATTATGAGTGCACGTTGTACCCGGGTGCACATGAGACTCACACTTTTTTTTCAAATACTACTTATTTTAGATTTAACAAAATAAATTAATTTAAATTACTTATTCAAGGTCCGCTTGGTTGGGGATAATGAGAATTATTCCTATTAATAATGTTTCGTAGTTTTGATGTGAAACACTAATGAAATACTAAAAGTAAAACATGAGAATCGAACTTTCTTTCATTAGTCCTTCAACCCTCCTCACATGATACTCATAATTACCCCTCAATGATACTCATTATTATTATTATTATTATTATTATTATTATTTTCGAGTCATACCAAGCGGACCCTAAACGTGTAATAAGCATTCATAATTATTTGCCGAAAGATAACAAAAATAGTTAGTAGGAGACTGAAAGCAGCATTGCGTTGCGTGATCAGTTTGGTCATTGGTGGTGGAAATGGCCGCGAACACGTGAAAATATTTGCTTTTAAGTGCTTATTCTTTTTTTTTTTTTTTTGAGAGTTCAAGAAGAGAAGATTATAAAGTGGTGTTCTCCTGAGCTAACGACAAGATGTGTCGAGGTATATCTTCTCCGACCCAAGCTTGAGGGTGGAGAGATCTGGTTGCCATTTGGGAAAGTCTATGAGCGTCTGTGTTGAACTTTCGCGCATAGTATCGGATCCCCAACACTTGAGAATTCTGGATTTGTGTTCTTGCCGTAAGAATTATGCTTTCCTCGTAGCCTTTAAAAGTGCTATCAGAATTTAAGGCATTAATGGCTTCTTTCGAGTCTGATAGAATCGTGATCGGTTCTCGGGAGATCGTCTTCCAGTATTGTAGGCCGTCAATGATGGCAATGATTTCAGCAGCAAGAATCGTCCCCGGGGGATTGATTTTATGAAAGCCAGCAGCCCTTGGTTTTCGTTCCTCATCATAGATGTAGTAGCCTACCGCATAAGACATATTGTCCTCTTTGAAGGCTGCGTCGACTTTCATGATATGTCCGGTAGGAGTGTGATTGGTGTGGTCAGGCATCGTAGTGATAGGTGGCACAACATTCCCAATTAACAGCTTGGCCTTTTCGAGGTGGAAATGTTCCAGAAAGGCCTCGGTCCAATTTGCTTGAATATTTTTTCTTCCACTGATTCCTTGTTTCGAGTGGGTCATATCACATCTTTCTTTCCATATTCCCCACATTTTCATTGCAATGTACTCGAGCTCGGGCTCCTTCAGTGAATGGATTAAGTGGATGGTCAAACTTTCCGATGATATTCCGTTTGCTCTCTTGATGACTGGCCACCAACTCGTATTGTTCCAAGCTTCTTTCACACCCTGGCAAAAGAAAAGGACATGATTAGTATCTGCCTGGTAGTGTCCGCAAATTACGCACCTGGGCTGACACGGGACGTGGTGGGCAACAAGATTAGCCTCTGTTGATATTGCATTATGTGTTGCTTTCCAAAGAAAGATCCTGACTTTAGGGGGGATATTAAGCTTCCACAGTTTTGACCAAGTTCGGGAAACCATACTTGTTGAAGCCAGACCTTCATTATAGTTCCCCTAATTAGTAGTCTGAGCAATCCAATAGGCTGATTTGACTGAGTAGAGACCTTTTTTGGAGTAACGCCAATAGAGCGCATCCGTGTTGCCCATCCGGTCAATTGGTGTTTTCAAGATTGCCTCAGCCTCAAATTTCTGAAACAGGGTGTTGATTTGTGTCGTGTCCCACTGTTTTGAGTTTGTGATGAGGTCTTTAACTTTTGTGTTGTTGTCGTAAGAGGGGCTGGAGGTAATTTTTCCTGATACCAGTGTCGGAATCCACCGGTCCTTAAGCACTTGTACTTTTGTCCCGTCATGAATCTTCCAGAAAAGTCCATCGGCGATGGTAGATTTACTCCACATAATAGATCACCAAATATACGACGGGTTTGAGCCAAGTGAGGCTTCCATGATATCCGAATGTTTGAAGTATCGAGCTTTTAGCACCTTAGCAACTAGGGAGTCTGGGTAGAGAATGATTCTCCAAATTTGTTTTGCTAGCAGAGCCTTGTTGAAGGTAACCAGATCCCTAAAACCCAAACCTCCCTATTTTTTGGGTTTGGTTAAGAATTTCCAATCTTTCCAATGGGTCTTCTTAGCATCCTGGTCTCCTCCCCACCAGAACCTTGCGCACATCGATTCTATCCCCCCACAAAGAGAGGTAGGGATCCTGAAGCAAGACATTGCATAAGTGGGGATGGCTTGTATGACAGACTTGATAAGGATTTTGCGTCCGCCGTCCGTGAAAAACTTGTTTTTCCAACAACTAAGTTTTTTGGAGACTTTATCCCTTAAGTAGCCGAACTGGAGCAGTTTGCTTTGAATTGAGAAGGTGGGCAGTCCCAGGTAGAGATCATGTCCTTGGCAGGTTTGGATTTGAAGACAAGTTTTGACAAAGTCAATATTAGTTTGAGGAGTACTCTTACTGAAAGTGATAGCCGATTTGTCAAAATTGATTAATTGACCCGAGGCTTTCTCATAGACTTTGAGGCAGTTTTTAATGTTTAGAACATTTGCCTTACTAGTCTTAAAGAAGATAAGACTATCATCGGCAAAGAAGAGATGGGTGATCATAGGGCTTCCCCTAGCAATTTTGATTCCATCGATCCTCCCAATATCTGCTTGGGCATTGATTATCGATGACAGTCCTTGAGCAACTATCACAAAAAGGTAGGGAAAGAGAGGGTCCCCTTGACGTAATCCCCTGGAAGGGACTACCGTTCCCGCAATGTTATTGTTGACTTTGAAAGCATATGAAGGGGTTTCTGGGAGTTGAAGGGGTAACTGATGGATGGATGTGGTTGGTGATTTTTTCAATATCATCAATAGAGGGTTTCTGGGAGTTGAAAAGCGTTTGGTAATAAGCCTCAATTGTACGCTCGATATCTTTCTGATTTGTTAGGGTCACTCCCTCGTCATTCAGAAACATCTTAATGGAATTCTTTCTTTTACGATCCGAGGCCATTTTATGAAAGAAGGAAGTATTTCTGTCCCCAGAGTTGAGCCAGTTGACTCTAGATCGTTGCTTCCAATGAGTTTCTTCTTGGCATAACAATTTCTCCAACTTGGTTTGAGTTGCCCGGACTTTTTGCTGATCAAAATGGTCATCCTCAGTATTGAGAAGCTTATCGAGTGAAGCTCTGGTGGCTTTTATTTGTCTTCCCAGATTGCCCAGGGAGACCCTTGACCACTGGTTAAAACAGTTGGCCATATCTTTTAGTCGATTCCCCAGTCCATTCATATGATTTGATTTATTCCAAGATTTTTGCACCAAATCTTTGTATTCCTCTTCCCATATCCATTTATGTTCAAATTTAAAGTTAACCGCACTAGGACGAGGCATGTGATGACTATTATGATCAAGTTTGAGGAGAATTGGGCGATGGTCCGATCCATAGAAGTTAAGATTCACGGATATAGCATCCGGAAAGGTAGAGAGCCACATGCTGTTAGCCGCATAGCGGTCTAGCCGAGCCAGAATATTGAAAGTTCCCGATCTCATGTTATTCCAAGTAAACTTAGGACCAGTGTTATGAACATCATGAAGGTCGTTATGTTGTAAACTTGTATGGAAGACGTTCATATCACTGAAAGATCTTTTATTGCCCCCTTGTTTTTCTTTCTCGAAACGAATCTCGTTAAAATCTCCGCCCACAATCCAGCTATCCATGGGATTGGGGTGTGTTTTAGCAATTTTATCAAGAAGTTCCCAAGAGAGATATCTAAAAGTAGGGTTAGGGTTACCATAGAAACCAGTGAAAAACCATTTTTTGTGATTAAGAATAATCGAACATTCAATATGGCCATGAGAAGATGACAAAATAGAAACATCTAAACTTTTATTCCAAAAGAGGGCAAGACCACCACTCTTGCCAATCGGTTCAACACAAAAGCTCCCAAAAAAGTTCAGGGAGGAACAAAGTTTTAGCACAGCCGACTTTAACAACTTAGATTCGGAAATAAAAAACAGGTCGGGGGATTTGTCCCGGACGAGTTGCTTGAGATTCTTGAATGCTCGTTGTCCCCCGAGGCCGCGAGCATTCCAACAGATGAGACTCATAGCTTCTGGCGGGGTTGAGCCGAGTCAACCTCCGCCATAACTTCACTAGTGATCTGATCCGGGGCCAATCGAAGTATCCTCATGTTTGAGCTTCTTGCTTCGGGACTGAGAGCTCTTGCTTTGCCGCTCTTTTGAAGGCAGGTATTGGGTTGTGGATAGTCTTGGTGGAGGCCTCAGAATGGGGGTAAGCTTCGCCTTTCCTTTTCCTTTCCTTGCCTTCTCCGGAAGCTCCGTCTTATTGATCGGGGGAGATTCAAAGGTGAAAGGGACCTCATTGAAACTTGCAAACATAGCCAAAAGTTCATTAGTGGGCATTAGTTCTGCTTCAGCAGTCGATAGGGAGAGGGTTTGATTCGGGTCGTTTGGCCGGTTCAGGGCAGAGGTGGGAGCCTAAAGATAGAGTGGTGGAGTTGCGGATTCGTCCAGGGTGAGCTCGGGTTTCTCAACGTCAGAGGCCAGGTCCATTGCCATTGGTTCGGACCACCGTGAGTGTGGGGGCCTCGTATTCTTTCTTTCCTGGCGGCGGCCGATGATATCACTCTCAGAAGGGAGTGAGTTGTGTTTCAGAATGAGATGTTTCCAGTCGGGAACACTTGAGCTGGGGGTAAGTGTCAGGGGTTTCTTCTTTGCCGAGCCTTCATCCTTCGGTGCTGATTGTAGTGTGGGAGGTGAGGATTGACCTTTCACTTTGCTGACCGACCATTCGGGGAGGGAGGCTAGGGAGTTGGCTTGGTTCGAGAGGGTCGGAGTGATGGGGGAATAACTTAGTTGAAGTGGCGGTTTCCTGGCATTCAGTTTCTCGAGTTCGACTATGATAGTTTCGATAGAAACCGATTGCTTACCATTTGCCCTCATCCATGGGCCGAAGTGTTTCTTGCCGTCCGGCATCATGAACTCACAGTCTTTTTCATGGTGGCTAAGCTGGCCACAAAAGTAGCAGAAGTCGGACAATTTCTCATAACGGAATATGACCCGGCAGACTGACTCCTCAATATTTATCGTCGCCTATCTGTGGAGGGGCTTCCATACGTCAATCATCGTTCGAACCCGAACACACTCGCCAAGCGCAACACCGTCGTAGTCACTTTTGACATCAAGAATTTCTCCCAATATGCTTGTGAGATCTCCAGCCGCTCCTCACGTCATAGCCCTAATTTGTAAGCCGTGAACTTGGATCCAAAACGGAACCGTCGTGAGCACAATGTCAGTGGGGCGCTCATCGCCTTTCATCAAAGATAGGAGTAGCACCGATCCTCTGAAGTTCCATGGTTGGCGATTATAGACTTTGTCACGCTCACTCCAGTCGGCAAATTCAAAGATATAGAGCCCACCTCCAAGGGGCTTGATATCGAGTGGGAGTTTTAGGTCCCATATTTTTGGGAGGCTAGCTTGGAGATCCTGGACTCTCACAAATTTTTTCATCGCGAGCTTGCCCACCAAGGCATTGATCGGAGTTGCTAAATTTTCGGGCTTGATGATGATCGGAGTTCTCTCTTCGTCAAAGATGGTGAGCTTATCCCACATAGCCATGATATCGGAATCCATTGCAGTGGATCCTGTGAATACGAAGAAGGAGTATCTGATTTTTCCAGTAAAACTTGGGGTAGTGTAAAGATTAAGCGGGGAGAATAAGAAGTAATTAATTTGAAGAAGGAGTTGTGTTGGTGGGTAACTTGTTGCCATAAAACTTATATTGGCTGGAGTAATCATTGCCATCGCCCTGGGAGGAGAAGCGTCGTCCCGGGAGTTGCACATATTCTCGAATTTGCCGCACAAAAGGGGCACGCTGGGCGGCCCTAGATTTCTCAAAGAAATAGAGCAATAATTTCACCTCATCCGATTGGTAGATTGAGTAGGCTACCCAATCCGGCCAAGCCGGGAGGAGGGAGAAGAAATTGGAACGAGAGATCTCAAGCAAATCGGTTAATGATTTCGAATCATTTGGGCGATTTGCTGAGCAGGGGAGCGAAACAGAGCAAAGAGGAAGAGAGAGAAATTTGTGTAGGTTTTGTGACATTGTTGGTGATATCATTATTGTATGAATGATAGGCGATTGCTTATTTTTATTTTTTTCATTTGGTCATGTTCTTTTGTATTCTTTTATATCACTAACTAATACTCCCCCGTCCCATAGTTTATGTAATTCTTACTGTTAATGAGAATTTTGTGATAAAATGATAAATTGTTGGGGGTAAAAAGGAAAAATCAATTTCAAGAATAATATTTATTAAAAGTGATAAAGTGTTGAGTATATGAGAGAGTGACATATTGTAAATAAGTGAGTGTTTGAAGAGGGTGAGTTAAAATGAATATTTTTATTTAAAAAAAAGTTAAATAAATTAAGAGACAAAAAAAATAAAAAAAAAAATAAATGGAAAGAGTTACATAAATTACAGTCGAATACTTCATTTAATTTTCATTGTTCACGTAATTGTTGCCATTCTGTGACACACGACATCATGCGGAGCACCCTAATATATATTTACATAACTAAATTGTTCTGAAATTGCATTAAAGTACATTTTTTAATAAATTATTCAACCAATATATGACTCATGATTCATGAACATTGCCACTCGTGAGTTTACTCGTGAATAATTTAAGTTACCATTAAAATATAGTATTTGAATGTGTATTTTATTTCAGTAATAGCATGCATCACTCACATACACAGTATTAGTAATTCTCCTATAAAATGCACGTACTGTGTAATTAATTAATTAATTATATTTTATCTCGCAAACCGCCACTGATTTGTTTAGTACAATTGTTAATTGCATTGTTTGTTCTCTTTCATATTTTCCAAAAATGTTTATTTAGCTAGCCAGGGTAGTTGAGGGAAGTGTCGATATCATCAACGTTATTACTGTTATTTAGGGAATCATTTTAAATCTATGCTCTCTCTTCTCCTTTTATTTTCCTAATAGGAATAATTTTTTCAGAATAATTTGAATTAGAATTTCGGGATAGTTAAAAAAAAAAGAGTTTTATCAGTTCATGGCCTAAAAGATGGTAAAGCTATCAATTTAAGGTCTGAAATATTTTTTCTATCGATTCAAAGTCTGAAAGATAGAAAACTATCAATTCAGGGCCTGAAAGATAGAAATTATCAATTTGAGGCTTATAAATTTTAAGGACATGTTTGACACTAAAACCCTGAACACTAATCCCTAAACCCTAAACGATGAACCTTAAACCTTGAACCATAAACCCTAAACCCCCCTGAACCGTAACCCCTAAAAATAAAAAAATAAGAACATGAATTAAGGATATGAAATATAAGTGTCAAACATGACCTTAAAATGTGTGAGTCTCAAATTGATAGTTTTTATCTTTCAGGCACTGAATCGATAGTTTTCTATCTTTTAGGCCTTGAATCGATAGGAAAAATCTTTAAGACCTTAAATTGATAGTTTTGTCATCTTTCAGAGCCCTGAATTGACATTTTTCCAAAAAAAAAAAAATCAGACATGGACCCCTTGGCCTACTTTCACAATTAGCAACATGTTTGATAACCCGTTTAGGTTGATACATTTTTTGAACACGAAAGTTTATTTGTGAAATGCTTGGTGTCCAAAATTAAATTTAGATCAAAATTTTGAAAACTCAATTCATAGGACGTAGAAATTTTAACTTAAACTCTGTTTCTTACATTTCCTGCGAATGCGCTTCGAAGTGTGTCTGCTTCAAGTTATTCATTTGTCACACATAATTAACAAAAAAAAATTAAAAAAAAAACGACATAATTTAAATGGCAAATTCTTGTGTGCACCTCTTGCGCCAATTTAAAATTGGTGCAATTGGATTTCAATTCAATTTTTTTTCTTCAATTTTTTTACCCTGCTACGACCCGAACCCAACCCGAGTGGTTCATGGTTCAACCGGCACGAATGAGTCATGATTTAGGGTTTAGGGTTCATAATTTAGAATTTACAGTAGAAACTCTATAAGTTAATACTCATGGGACCAACCAAAATTTATTAATTAAAAGAGTTATTAATTAATCGATAAATTAATAATTATTAATTTATATATTAATTAATATTTTATTAATTTATAATGAAATACTCAATATACAAACACCTTTCAAACTTAAAAAATTCAATCTTATGACGCGGGGATTATACGAGCTTTTAAGATGCATTATCGTCGTCAATTTTATAGAAGTCTTTTGGAGGGTTATGAACTAGGGGTTCCAAATCCATCAAAAATAAATGTCTTAGATGCAATGAATCTTTCAATTTCAGCATGGACTATGGATGTTCATGCAAATACAATTGTGAACTGATTTAGGCATTGTAAACTTCGATCAACATATAACATAGCTTTTGAGAACTCCGATGAACAGGTAGGTGGTGAAAGCACTCAAGAACTCCGAAATTTGATCAAAGAGTTGGGTTATCACAATGCAATGGATGTCGAAGATGTCTGAACCACCCAGAAGAAAATGTAGTTGCACTGTTGTTGACTGATGAAGAAATTATTGAGAGTGTTATTGGAACTGATAAAGATGATGAAAGTTTTACCATGGAGGCCCCTTCACAAAATGAGACTATTAAAGCGACAATCACATTGAATAATTTCTTGTTGAGCTATGAGAAAACAACACCAAAAGTTCTTACAATGATAAGAAAAATTAGAGATGAAATTCAAGATGAAATTAATTTCAACAATAAACAAAATACAATTGAGTCATTTTTCAAGAAATCTTCATAAATAATTCATGTAATATATACTCCATCCGTTCCAATCTTTATGGTAAAGTACCCAATTTTTTTGTCCCAATCTTTATGGTAAAGTACACACTATTCACCTTTTTACTCTAACTAACACCCTTCAAATAACATGTTATTTACACAATATGCCACTCAATTAACCTAACACTTTATCCTAAAATTATCCACTAATCCGTCCATCTTTTAATTAGATGAATTATAAGTGATCTAACCCCCTCCCCCCCTCCCCACTCATATCTCTGCCCCCATCACATCCAAACCCTAGCCGCTATACTCTCTCTTCTCTCTCTTCCATTGTTGCTATCTGAAATCGCTCTCTAATCTCTGGTCAATTTATTTTCCATTGTTGCTCTCTGCAATCTGCTCTCTAATCCCTCACTACCTTAGCCACCGCCCTCTATTCTCTGTTCTCTCCTTTCCTATACCCAAAAAACCGTAGATCCACTATGGACGATTCATCTCTCGATTCGGAAAATTGGCCCTGCACCGAAGATTTTAACAAGTTTGAGGCGGATCCAGCGCATAACTATTGGTGGGAGGATATGGGGGCTTTCGATTATGGTCACTCTTTGTCCAAAAGATGGGATGAAGAGAGAAAGAAGGAGACGGAGCCAGTGGCGGTGACGGTGGTGCAACCAAATGCCAATTTGGGTCCCAATTGTTGCGATGCAGATTTGAGAGACACAGTTGGGGCTTCTCCCGATTATAGCTCCATGGTTGTTCAAGACTCTCTCTCACGGGAATTGCCTTGGTGCGATGATGTTTCTGACGAGGTGACATCATTAGCCGAGCCATTACCTGGGAGTACTCCACCGTTCTCTGATAAGGCCTACTGGTTGGATCCATCCAGAAAGTCATTTGTTGATATGTTGATTATCCTTATACCGTGTGTTAAAGATTTTATTTACAGGTTATTCTGATCCTTTTTTACCTTGTTATTGAAATATAGCTTGTGATCTTTCGATTGATGTGCTTATCTTGGAAATTTGTAGAACAACTTTGCTATTTGGATAATTGATGTGGTATTTGGATAATTGATGTGCCTTTGTTTGTGTTAATTGCAACCTCTTGGATGATTTGCCTAGATTAGAATGCTTAACTAAAGCCCTATGACTAAATGATCCTATGAGGGCTACAAATGAATGATCTGTTGGCAATCTTTGATGGGAAAATTGGTCAATTTATGTGTTCTTGATGATATAATGTGTTAATGCAACCTCTAGAATGATTTACCTAGATTAGGATGCTTAACCTCACCCAATGATGTAATTATAATCTGAGGGTCCAATCTGTTAATTTATGTGTTCTTGATGATATAATGTGTTAATGCAACCTCTAGAATGATTTACCTAGATTAGGATGCTTAACCTCACCCAATGATGTAATTATAATCTGAGGGTCCAATCTCCCAAATACTATAAATATGCATATTATGACCAGAGGTCGACCAAACCTTGTTGGTCCCACAACTCTAAATGGGAGGTGACGAACAAAGTGGAAAACCCAATTTTTATAGTGGTTCGGACAACTCGTCCCTCACACCTTCCCTATCACAAGGGCCCAACGAGCAACAGGACTCCAGCGGGACTTATCTCCCTCGGGATCATTGATGTTCTGAGTTTCACTCTCTCCGGACTTATCACCCTCTAAGGCGACATCCCTTCGGGATTGCTTAGATGTTTACCGACCTCGGGACTTATCTCCCTCGGGATGCTTTAAATGTTTAACGAGTTCTCACTCCTTATACATTAACTTTACGATTTGGGTAAGACCAAGTTTTCCACTTACATTTGTTTAGCCTCAATGAATAAGCTATGATATGACTTTTTTTGCTTAGATATAATGAAACTCTCCTATTTAATTCTCTTTTTGGCTTAATATTTGGCTTTAATCTTTACTTTGGTCCTCCATTATTTTTCTTTTGAAGATAGTGCAATGTAATGATGATTTAGCTAGGAGTAGTTAAATCCGTACTAAATCCCATCTTTTTTCTTATCCAGATTTGTCTTTTTATAGCTTTTATGTCCACGTCCCAAACCTCGACCGAAATTCACATCAATTGTTGTAGCATTTAATTTTTCTGAGCCACTTTTCGCCCCTTTGTACTTTAATCGCGGGAGAGTGAGCTCCACTCTCCCAAATACTATAAATATGGGTCATTTATGACCAAGAAGAGATGAGAAATCAATACCTTACCAAACCTCTTGCAAATTTATTGCTCAACACTTATTCTCTCAAGTAATCATATAACATAAATGCAATATACTTTACACATTTATTGTTTGTGTCACTAAGATCATTAAGACACATCTTAATCCATAATCCTCATATTTTAGTACACAACAATTGACGCTAGAAGGAGGGTACTCTTTAAGAAATATCGAGCTAAATTCTTAGTGTTTTCTCATTGGAGTATTCCTCAAGAATACAAACCCATCTCATTCACCCAAATCTCTCAAAAAACCACTCAACCATGTCTCAAGCAACTCTCATCACCAAGAGAAAAGCCATTTCGGTTTCATGTCGCTCAGTGAGCAGGGCTAGCGGCTCCTACCAAAGTTGCTCAAAAAGCTCAAAAAGAAATCGATGATGCTAAGGTAAAGGGGCGACCTACCCCAATTAACCAAAGGATTGCAAAAAGCTTGAGCTTACAAAGAAAAATCCAACTACTAGGGACCTCACCAAAAGAAATCGATGATGCTATCGCGAGTACTCCGAAGAACGAAGTCCAAGTAAAGATCCCAATAGTGGCCCGATGGCCACTCAATGAGTTTACCCAGTGGGAAAACCTACAACCAACCAAAAAGGCCTGACTTTCGGTGCAAATAAAAACAAGGCAAAGGTGTTTTTGCTTATAACTAGAGGACAAGCATAAAAGTAGGAGTCCCACCGCTCCTACATCATTTCTCCTCTCTAGTCTTACAAAGAAAAAATCCAACTTTACGACTACTCGGGTTTACTAACTCGCCACCTTGGCTTTACGACCTCCTCGTGGTTTACTAACTCAAACTCTTAGGAACCTTCGCCAAGAGGGACCTCACCGCTGAGGGAAGTGTTGTTAAGCTTGGTGAATTTTCCCTTTGGTTTAGCCTCAATAACTCTCGAGGGAGAACAACTCTTTTGAATATATTTGTATATCTGGACTTGTGTTATAATGTTTATATAGCAGCTCTTTGGCTTTGTAATTTTGTAATCTCCATGCATCCACCTCCACCTGTCAAGGAAGAACTTGTATTTATAGTGTGGAACGAAGGGCCAAATCCTATCCATAGACGTTTATTCTTAGAAGGTTTCAATAGTGGCCTCGAACATCGAGATATCTTGAACTTCTTTGACTCTTGTGCCTTGAGAGCCCTCACAGCCAACGCTCTGAGGCAAGACGCGACCATCTTGATATCTCGATTTCTTCTTTGAGGACGAAAAGATCGTGTTCTATCAAGATTATCTGATCAAGAGCCCCCTTTTTGATGGCGATAACCTCTACCTGACAACGGATAAATCTCGACTATGGATTGAAATACTTAAGCTTTCTCCCATGGAGTCCTCACCAACATAAAAGACATGTAAAAAAAAAGATAATGACTTTGAGATAAAGATAAAAGTTTCATTGATTGTATGTTATCTCCATAATGAGACTTATCAAAAGTTCTTCACATCGAGTCTTGACTTTGGTCTTGATTCTTCACCATCTTAACCTCCTCGTTCTGATACGTCGGAATCTTGACACTCAACGTCACCTCGCCGACGAAAAAAACTCTCTCAACTAACTCATTTGATCTCGATCAATCTTACCGCCATCATCATCTACGGTTGAAGTTCCTCCTTTCAGTCGCGACCTGTAACGAGTCTCCATAAATGGCCGCTATCCTCCAGAATATCAAAGATCTCCAAGAACAGTTAGCGAACAAGGGGGGAGTACCACTCACCACAAAGATACCCATCTCGCCATTGTCACCCACAGTCATGCTCGCCAATATACAAATCAAGATCAATGGCAGCTCCATCACACAATATAACGTTAACACCGATCCGATCAATCATGTAAGCAAATACACGTCCTACATGAACTCCATGGGCGCGACAAATGCCACCCAATGCCGCTTTTTTCCTCCACTCTAGGCGATTAAGCCTACTTTGTTGTTCAACACCGCCACCGACGTCCATAGAATCTTTCCATCGATGGCTCAATTGTTCCTCACTTTACTTCCTCTCGTGACCCTTGAGTTCTCTGACAAAGGAACCAAGCAGCGCCTGACGAACGTCCATCAGTTCGAGGAGGAGTCAGACCGAGCATACATTGATCGCATAGACCAACTCATTATGGAAGGCGAGCCGCTGGGTGATGAAGCCAAAGTCTTGGGGGTAGTGCATGGGTTGAGGAAGGGAACTAAACTCTGGAAAATGATGAACAAGGATTACCCATCAAGCTACGTCATGCTCCGATTTCGATACGAAACCGCGGGGATTATGATCAACAATGTCCATAGATATCGCCTCAAGATTGGTTGGTTCAAGGCGAGCAAATGACCAAGCAAGGTGAAGGTTGAAGTCAAAAAGCCTGATCCAAATTCCGAAAAACCTTTCAGAAGACCCAGGTCCATGAACTACCAAGATCCGGGAACGTTCAAGCCGATCGACAACTCTCTGGAGGTAAAGCTCCTAGAAAAACTTGTTGGGGTTATACTGGAAAGTATGCTTTTATTTTGTATAATCAGACTGAATTTCAGACTTATTTGCTGAAATAAATTATTTATCACTGTTGCTTTAAATATCATTGAATGTTACAAATATTTACTGCATAACTATTCAACAATTAGTACGTGTTACATTGTAGTTAATTTAGTGATACCAGATCACAGAAGATTAAATTAACAGTCCCTTGTAACTAAAAGTACGAAATTCACAACTTAGATGGAAATGAACAATCCATCGTGAAAGGTTGAAGTGTAAGGCTCAGATTGACTTGTCTTGACCAAGAGATTACACTAGTGCATAATGTTGCACTGAAGAGGACCTACAGGAGGATAAATTCTTCAGTACTGAATATAGAAGAATTAGACCTCAGTTGTTAGTTATTTCTTAATCCCCTTTCCTTAAATAGGATCGTGTGGAATTAATAAATATTGCTTTGACTTACGATGGGTAGAGAATCAATGTGATTCAATACCTTATATCTTGGACAATATTATTAGTTACATGAGGATTACTAAGATTTAACACGGAGAATCGGTGTGCAAGTGCGTCTTGTTTGATTAGTCCCCTTGGGAGGCTCATAAGTTTTATCATGCCAAATTTTGCAAGTGAAATTAGTTTTCCGGTATGGATAATAATGTTGAGTTGTTCCTGAACCAAGGAAAAATATATTAATTAATGTGAAGCTATTTCAGTGGCTTAAATTAATTAATGGACTGAATAATCTTAAACGCGGAAAATAATAATCGGGAGCCATATTAACTGTAATATGGGTTAAGATGGATAGTGCAATATTAATTATGTAGTGGGATTAATTAATATTTATGGACTTGAATAATATTGTGGCTCAATATTAGAAGTTCAAGGTCCATTGGAAGGTCCAATCTTAATTCTCCTAAAGGCCCCTCAAGTAGCCCAAATATAAAGTCCAATAACTGAAAAAGGTGTTTAAAATTAAATAAAATAGTGTTGCCTATTTTTCCTAAATTTTCAAAAGTAAATAAATAAAGAGGGAGAAAGATTTTCTTTGAATTTTGTTATGGAATGAGGATAAGTATTCTTGGAATACAAGTTTATCTCATTAAATTCAAGAAATCTCCCACTTGGCTATTTATTTTGTATTTTTCGAAAATAATGAAAGAATAAGGAAGGAAAGATTTTCTTGAAAGGAATTATGGAAGATATGTATTCTTGGAATACAAGAATATCTCATAAATTCAAGAAGATCCCAATCTTGGAAATCTTGTCCTTATTTTTTTGAAAATTCCATAACAAGAGGAGGTGGGAATTTTGTGGAATATTTTAAATATGGAGAAAAGAATATATTGGATATATTCAAGATTTCTTGGAAACCAAGAAAAAGATTTTCCCATCTTATTCATAGGGCAAAAATCGGCCACCACCTAGTATTATAAATAGGGGATGAATTTTTCATCCCCATGAAATTCCATGTGTTGAAAAAATTAGAAATCCACAAAAGGTGGTGCAACATAATTTTATTTTTCCTTTTGTTAATTGTTCACAGTATCTTTCCACCGATTGTTGGACAAGGACGAGGGAATACTTGAGAAGGCTCTTTGGGTTTGTTCTTGTGAATCAGGATATCCATCTTCTCGTGGTTGTCACTCCGGAGAGGTTAGTTCACGAAACTCCCTAGCTATTCCGCGTCGTAGGATTTATGTGATAAATTTATATGCATAATTTGTTGTTGAATTATTATTTGAATTTATATAGGATTAATTCATGCTATTAATAATTGTTAGAATTAAATTTGTATTTAAATATTCATCCCGAATAGATCCGGGTAATTAATTCCCCAACAACTGGTATTAGAGCCTTGGTTTCGGGCTCTGAATTTTAAATTGTAATTTAATTCATTTTTCATTGAATTTGAAATTGGATAGTATAATTGCTAGATCTTTTTTGCAGGTATCCAATTGTCATGGTATTTGATGAATGTTTATTTATGCATGCATATAAATTGTGGTTTTTAATTCGATTAGTTCGAATTCGTTTTGCCTTATGAGAAAATCCACGAGTAGATTAGGATTTGTTTGATTTGATCAATGTAATAGACTAGTCTAGATCTAGGTTTATTTATTTTTTGTAAATAAATTTTAACCGGATCGAAAATGAAGACGAATAATTAAAGACAGGCGACCAAGTGCCCGGACGTACGCGAGCCAAAGCACGAGGTGCTAGGCATTCTTGCCGGGTTGGCCGAGAGGCTCAACACACGTGGTGAAAGCCAGCGTGGCCGAGCACCGGGCTGAACTTAATGACGGGCGTCTTGCTGGCGCTAGGATAGGGCGGCGACGCGGTACGCGACGGGCGACGCGAATTAGACGAGCTAAGGGCGCATGACAAGGCGCGCACGCAGTGGCGGTAGGGGCAATGCTAAAGAGGGCGACGCGGATGGCAGGCGGCGCGGACGGACCAAGACAGATCGCCAAACGCCGCCGAGCCGCCGAAACAGGACGGGGATGACCGGACCGAACGCGGGCTTGACCACGCAGATACGTGTTCCGGGCCGTGAGCTACCTAATGCTGAACGTCGTCTCGAACCTTGACGGAGGACATTTTAAAGAACATGTTGAGGTCGAGTGGGAGCCTTTCGAGACGAACGATGAGTGCTACGAAGACGATTTCTCATGATCAAGACATGACAAAAAATTAACCATGATAGTTGGATATATGTGCCCAATATATTTAATTTTTTGTTTTGATGTTTGCTTTATTTATTATCGTGCTTATTTAATTTGTTTAAATATGCGATGCATGAGAAAATGTTGTGGAAAAATCTCACTTTTGAAAATTACTAAGTATGTTTTGAAAATAATTAATTGACAATTTTATTCCGGATAATAAAATTGAATTAATTTTGACCTCCATGATTTATTTATTTGTGAATTCTTTTGGAGAAATTCCCCCCACGGGACGGCCAAAAGATGGTTTTCACATGAATAAATTCCGAAGGGATGATTGTGAATTATTATTAGTTGCGACGATGACCATCCCCACGAGGCTCTTTCAAAGCGAAATAATAATTCTGTATTTAATCATGGTTATTACTTAGGTATAAAATTGATATGCATATACTTCCCCGAAGTCCCTGTCAATTTTATATTGGCTAAGTAGGAGCCAACTATTAATCTGGACATTAAAGGTTTGTAATTGTTCTTGTTTGTAACTCTGCTTGAATGTGTTTAAATAATGATCCACCCCACGTGGCTTATTTAAACTGTTTTTAGATGTTGGCTAATGCATGTTCATATTTTTTGAGATTTTAATATGAATCATGTGATAATTTTGTGCTTATACAATTGTTATTTATTTCAGTTCAGCATGTCGCAACCTTTTAATCCACTGTTATATACACTCAAACAACACCAACTTACTGGTGAAAACTATGAAATTTGGAAACATAATATGAAATTTGTCCTCACCGCATAACAAAATCACTATTGGGTTCTTGGCGTACCCAAGTCTAACATGCCTACTAAAGGATCAACAAATGTGGAGAGACTTTTGTATGATGACTGGGAGCGTTCCAACGAGCCTATGAAATGTATAATCTTGACTTCTATGTATGATGATTTGAGATACATTCATGAAGGTGTTGAATCTGCTGCGGAAATCATGGAAAGTCTTGAGGAAATGTTTTCAAGAGAAAACCGCATGATCAGTCAGTTGAAAGATGATGATGTGGCTAGGCTAAAGATGATGGAAGGAACACCTGTAAGGGATCATGTTCTAAATGTCAAGCGCATGTTTCTAGATGATGGGACTAAAATCGAATTCCTGTTCCTAACTCTTCCAAAATCTTTCGATGAGTTTTACAGTAGTTTTGTGATGAGTGATCACATGTTCACTATGGACACTCTTCAAGAAGCTTTGGATATAATAGAGAAACATTTGGGAAAGGAGGATGAAGCATTGGTGACTAAAAACCTCCTCTCAAAATCTAAGCCAGTGGTGGGCAAGATTGAAGGAGGGAAAAATGGTCAGAACCAAATCGAACCCGTCACTAAGAAAAGTAAGAGAAAGACAACTAAATGGTTGGGGGTCAAGAGAAATCCAAAGGGGAAGTGTTTTAACTGCGGTGAGAAAGGACATTGGAGGGATGCTTGTTCCAAGCCCAAGCGGAATGGAAAGAAAGGTAATTCTCACGCACTAGTTGTTGAAACTTGTTTAGCGGCGTATGCTACCCATTTATGGGTAGTGGATACGGGATCCACTGATCATGTTTGCTTCACTTTACAGGGGTTCAAGTGGACCCGATAACTTAGTGGGAGTGAGATCCTCATCACACTGGGCGATGCTACGAGAGTGGCAGCTGAAGCAGTGGGAGAAGTGCGTTTGTCTTTTGAAGACAAAATTTTAATTTTAAGAGATGTTCTTTACGTTCCAAGTTTTAGAAAGAATTTAATTTCAGTTTCTAAACTTTTTCTTGATGGATATTCAGTTACTTTTAATAAAGTTGTTACCATTACTCTTAATAATGAGTTTATCTGTCATGGAACATTGTTGAATAATCTCTACACGATTAATTGTGCACATCACTCACAAATTGCATTCTATAACACATCGACTGTTTCGAGTAATAAAAGAAAATGTTCATCAGATGTGAACGAAACACTTCTATGGCATCTGAGACTAGGTCATATTAATCCAAAATGGATCCAAAGGTTGGTTCAGGATGGTTCATTGGAGTCCCTCTGGGTTGAACCATTCCCAACTTGCGAATCATGTTTGAAGGGTAAAATGACCAAGAGGGCATTCGGAGCCAAGGGGAGTAGAGCCAAAGAAGTGTTGGAAATCATTCACACTGATGTATGTGGTCCAATGTCAGTCAAAGGAGGTTATGAGTATTTCGTTACCTTTATCGATGATTACTCAAGATATGGATATGTTTACCTTATGAAGCATAAATCTGAGACCTTTGATAAATTCAAGGAATTTAAGGCTCAAGCAGAGAATCATAGGGAGAAAAGTATCAAGTGTCTACGATCCGATCGTGGAGGCGAATACCTCAGCGATGATTTTTTGAACTACTTGTCTGATGAAGGGATTGTATCCCAGTTGACTGCACCCGGAACCCCTCAACAAAATGGGGTTGCAGAACGATGAAATAGAACTCTTTTAGAAACGGTCAGGTCGATGATGAGTTATGCGGATACATTCTAAATTTGGTGTCATCCAAGTCGGTTCCTAAAACCCCTAAAGAGTTGTGGACCGGGCGCAAGCCTAGTTTAAGACACATGAAAATTTGGGGGTGTCCGGCATACGTGTTGGACAAGAAAGCCGGCAAGTTGGATCCACGATCGAAATTAAGGTTGCTTATAGGGTACCCCGAGGGAACGAAAGGGTGCATGTTCTATGGTCCCGAGGATAAAAATGTGGTAATCAGTACACACTTTAGATTCTTGGAAAAGACTATATGAACGATAAAAAGCCCAGAAGTGAGATTACCTTAGATGAGCTAAGGGGTCTTACCTCAATGCCAACAGTACAAGTTGACATACCAAACAACACACTTACACAATCGGAACCTCGTCGTAGTGGGAGGGTCGTTAGACAACCCGAGAGATTCATGGGGATAGGAGAGTCGTCGGACTTGGTCCCCGGTGAAAATGAATCGGACCCATGGACTTACAATGAGGCAATCCAAGACAAGGACGCGAGTTCTTGGCAAACGACAATGGAAGCCGAGATGGGTTCTATGGATCATAATAAGGTGTGGGAGCTAGTCGAACCACCTAATGGCGTCAAGCCCATTGGATGCAAGTGGGTGTACAAGAGAAAAAGAGGACCGGACGGGAAGGTAGAAACCTTCAAAGCTAGACTTGTGGCAAAAGGATATACTCAGAAAGAAGGGATCGACTATGAGGAGACCTTTTCGCCAGTAGCTATGCTCAAGTCCATCCGTATTCTCTTGTCGATAGCTACGCATATCGATTTTGAGATCTGGCAGATGGATGTCAAGACAGCTTTCCTCAACGGAAGTTTTGAATAAGAAATCTATATGCAACAACCAGAAGGCTTCATTGAAAAGGGCCAAGAAAATCTTGTTTGCAAGCTCAAGAAATCCATTTATGGACTGAAGCAAGCGTCGCGTGCTTGGAACCAATATTTTGATCAGGTTATAAAGTCTTACGGGTTCGATCAAAACGAGTTCGAAAGTTGTGTGTATAAGAAGCGTGTCGGAACTGCATTGGTATTATTAGTACTATACGTGGACAATATTCTACTCATTGGGAACGATGTAAAGGTATTGTCGGACGTAAGGGCATAGCTGTCAAAACAGTTTGATATGAAGGACTTAGGGGAAGCCGGTCACATTCTTGGGATTAAATTCACTCGAGATCGTAAGAAAAAGATGATAGGCTTATCGCAAGCTTCATACATAGATACTGTCTTGAAGCGATTCAGCATGCAAGATTCCAAGAAAGGTTTTGTACCTTTCAGACATGGAATACATCTATCTAAAGAAATGTGCACGAAGACGCAAAATGGGATAGATGACATGAAGGGCGTTCCTTATGCTTCGGCTGTCGGAAGCCTCATATATGTTATGCTGTGCACGAGGCCAGATATCTGCTTTGCCGTTGGAATGGTAGCAAGATATCAGAGTAATCCGGGGAAAGAACATTGGACTGCAGTTAAAAACATTCTGAAGTATCTGAAGAGAACTAGGGATAGAATATTGGTTTATCAGTTAGACAGTCTGATTCCCATCGGTTACACGGACTCGGATTTCCAATCAGACTTAGATTCCAGAAAATCTACCTAGGGTAGTGTGTTTTGCATGGGGGGAGGTGCCATGACATGGAGAAGCGTTAAGCAGAAATGCATCGCAGATTCTACCATGGAAGCCGAGTATGTAGCTGCTTGTGAAGCAGCGAAGGAAGCGATTTGGCTCAAGAACTTCCTAGTGGACTTGGACGTAGTTTCGAATTTGCCCAGCACAATCACGGTATATTTTGATAATGCCGGAGCAGTTGTAAATTAAAGGGAACCAAGAGCCCACAAGGCCAGCAAACACATTGAAAGGAAATACCATCTTATACGAGAAATCGCTAAGAGATGAGATATAGAGGTGACAAAGATCGCGTCAGAGGATAACCTAGCAGAGAGACATGTGGAAGGAATGGGTGTCAAGACCATTGCCAATCTGCTTTGAGTATAAGTGGGAGAGATATTATTAACTTCGTGTAGGTGACATTAGATGTCACGTACATTCTACACGAGACGTGTTGTAGTATACTTAAAAGCAGACTTTGAGTATAAGTGGGAGATTGTTGGGGTTATACTGGAAAGTATGCTTTTACTTTGTATAACCAGACTGAATTTCGGACTTATTTGCTGAAATAAATTATTTATCACTGTTGCTTTAAATATCATTAAATGTTACAAATATTTACTGCATAATTGTTCAACAATTAGTATGTGTTACATTGTAGTTAATTTAGTGATACCAGATCACAGAATATTAAATTAACAGTCCCTTGTAACTAAAAGTACAGAATTCACAACCTAAATGGAAATGAACAATCCATCGTGAAATGTTAAAGTGTAAGGCTCAGATTGACTTTTCTTGACCAAGAGATTACACTAGTGCATAATATTGCATTGAAGAGGACCTACAGGAGGATAAATTCTTCATTACTGAATATAAAAGAATTAGACCTCAATGGTTAGTTATTTCTTAATCCCCTTTCCTTAAATAGGATCGTGTGGAATTAATAACTATTGCTTTGACTTACGATGGGTAGAGAATCAATGTGATTCAATGCCTTGTATCTTGGGCAATATTATTAGTTACATGACGATTGCTAAGATTTAACACGGAGAATCGGTGTGCAAGTGCGTTTTGTTTGATTAGTCCCCTTGGGAGGCTCATAAGTTTTATCATGCCAAATCTTGCAAGTGGAATTAGTTTTCCGGTATGGATAATAATGTTGAGCCTTTCCTGAACCAAAGAAAAAGATATTAATTAATGTGAAGTTATTTCAGTGGCTTAAATTAATTAATGGAATGGATAATCTTAAACACGGGAAATAATAACCGGGAGTCATATTAACTATAATATGGGTTAAGATGGATATTGCAATATTAATTATGTAGTGGGATTAATTAATATTTATGGGCTTGAATAATATTGTGGCTCAATATTGGAAGTTCAAGGTCCATTGGAAGGTCCAATCTTAATTCTCCTAAAGGCCCCTCAAGTAGCCCAAATATAAAGTCCAATAACTGAAAAATGTGTTTAAAATTAAATAAAATATTGTTGCCTATTTTTTAAAATTTTCAAAAATAAATAAATAAAAGAGGGAGAAAGATTTTCTTTGAATTTTGTTATGGAATGAGGATAAGTATTCTTGGAATACAAGTTTATCTCATTAAATTCAAAAAATCTCCCACTTGGCTATTTATTTTGTATTTTTCGAAAATAATGAAAGAATAAGGAAGGAAAGATTTTCTTAATTTTCTTGAAATGATATTATGGAAGATATGTATTATTGGAATACAAGAATATCTCATAAATTCAAGAAGATCCCAATCTTGGAAATCTTGTCCTTATTTTTTCGAAAATTCCATAACAAGAGGAGGTGAGATTTTTGTGGAATATTTTAAATATGGAGAAAAGAATATATTAGATATATACAAGATTTCTTGGAGACCAAGAAAAAGATTTTCCCATCTTATTCCTAGGGCAAAAATCGGCCACCACCTAGTATTATAAATAGGGGATGAATTTTTCATCCCCATGAAATTCCATGTGTTGGAAAAATTAGAAATCCACAAAGGTGGTGCAACATAATTTTATTTTTCCTTTTGTTAATTGTTCACGAGTATCTTTCCACCGGATTGTTGGACAAGGACGAGGGAATACTTGAGAAAGCTCTTTGGGTTTGTTTGTGTGAACGGGATATCCATCTTCTCAACGGTTGTCACTCCGAGAGGTTATCGCATGCGTAGGATTTATGTGATAAATTTATATGCGTGATTTGTTGTTGAATTATTATTTGAATTAATATATGATTAATTCATGCTAGTAATAATTGTTAGAATTAAATTTGTATTTAAATATTCATCCCGAATAGATTCGGGCAATTAATTACCCAACAAAACTGAGCATGAATGCAGCTCAGATCTTTCAGGCAATCAGGAGCAGACAACAGATCCCACCGGCCCAGGAAATGTTCCAGGACATCTCTAAGCTCAACCTAAAGAAATTTTGTGATTACCACAATTCCATTGGGCATACCACTGAACATTGTCGCGGCCTGCAAAGAGAGCTCTGGAAGTTATACGAAAAAGGGAAATTGGAAAGGTTTGTTAAGCCAAGGCAGCAACAAAATCAGTGACAAGCACCTCCGCCAGGAAATCAGCCCGACCAAGGAAGGCGGGGTCCACAGATCCCAGAGGGGGCAGAGAATAGGGTCATCCACATGATATGCCCCACAGGAGGAACCCTTGGGGGTTTCCTCCCCGCAACTTCCCTATCAAACCGACATCAAAAGGCCGAGATGTGAGCTCTCGATAACGATGTGCTGAGTTGCCTCTCGATCAACACCATCGTCCCAAATCAGAAACAACTCACCTTCACCGAAGAAGACAAAGATGGAGTGGTCTACCCGAACTGGGATCCGCTCGTAATCTCAGCCAGGATAATGGGGGCTTTGGTTCATCGCATCATGATCGATAATGGGGCTTTCTGCAACATCCTCTTCAAGAAGACACTGGACCTGCTCGGCGATTTCTACTCTTACATCGAGCCCTGCGAGGTTGGAATCCGAGGTTTCGAAACCAACCCGTTGAAGCCTATGGAATGATTCGCTTATCTGTGGAAATCACCTCGACCTTGGACATCGAAGTGAAGGCGACGAGACAGCTGGATTTTGTAATTATCGATGCCCCCTCGAACTTCAATACTTTCTTCGGGAGGCATTTCGAACATGAGTTCGGGGTTGCCACCTCATCGTATTTCTATTGTTTTAAGTTTCCCGGATCTGATGGGAAAATTGGAACCATCAAGGGTGACCAGATTGCTGCAAGAAAAATGTTTAACTTACACTTGTGTCGATTTAAATTCTGTTTTTTATTTTGGTAGGAAATCCGAGGTGGGGCTAAGCTGTACGAGCCGAACTCCACCCCGGAAGGAAAAAGAAAATGATAAAATGGAAATAGACAATGTAATAGAAATGAATATCACCCCTATGGAAGTTGACGTCACCGCTAAAGAAAAGCCCGCACAGGAGTTACCAGATTTGGAACCTCGCCTCGGTTTCGAGCCAATGGAGGTCGACTCCGAACAATGAGAATCCAACCTTGATCCTAGAACGGAAAGAAATGATCAGCGAGCAACCCCTATCGAAGAGCTCGAAACAATCCCAGTCGACCTCGATCGACCGGAACTGAGCGTGACTATCGGAACATGAATTCCCAGCGACCTGCGAGATCAATTGATAGAGTTTCTCAAGCAGAATTTAGACGTGTTTGCATGGTCACATGAGGACATGGTCGGCATCGACCCCGAGATCGCATGCCACAGGATAAACATCGACCCGACAAAGAAACCAGTGTCCCAAAAAAGAAGAAAGTTCGGCCCTGAAAAATACGCAGCCCTGGCCGAAGAAGTGAAGAAACTGCTAGAAAACAAGTTGATCGAGCCAGAAAATCAACTGCAATGGGTGGCCAATGTCGTGCTAGTTAAGAAAGCAAACAACTTTTGGCGGTTATGTATCGATTTTACCGACCTCAATGAGGCTTGTCCAAAGGATTACTTTCCAATGCCTCATATCGATCACCTCATAGATAGCACTGCTGGACACGAGACGATGACATTTATGGATGCCTTCGCCGGGTATCACCAGATCGCCATGGATAAAGATGATCAGCAACACACGTCTTTTCTGACAGAGAAAAACATGTATTGTTGGAAGTGAATGCCATTTGGATTGATGAACGCAGGGGCAACCTACCAACGTCTGGTAAATCGAATGTTCGCTGATGAGATAGGAAAGACCATGGAGGTGTACATCTATGACATCGTGGTAAAAAGCGAAAGAAAAGAAGACCATCTGGGCCACTTCGCCCGGACCTTTGACATCTTGAGGAAATACAACATGCGCCTAAATCCCAAGAAGTGCAGTTTCAGAGTTGGTTCGGGAAAATTTTTGGGTCATATCATCAGTCATCGAGGTATCGAAGCCAAATGTGTAAAAGTCGAAAATCGCTAGGCGAGCGGATACTGGCCGCCTAGCGCCGCCTAGGCGGTCCAATAATTTTTTTTTTCATTTTAATATTTATACTCCTAATAAAAAAAATTGAATTTAAATTCATTAATTCAAAAGGCTTTTGACTGAAATTCACGTGACTACACTTGGTTGCATAGATATATGTGCTCTCTTCACTTTTCCTGTTTTCCATAAGCACACCTGACTATTTCTCTCTCTTGTCTCTCAAATCACATAGCTATAGATATAGGTATGCACACACACCAACAAAAACAAAAATTACATACATATTATATCATATAGATGGCTTCTACATCTGCTACATTAGTAAATGGCAGCTCTACCCGCTTGACTGGTGGCAAGAGCCAGGCCTCACCGTCCCAATCTCCGGCAGAGTCGGCGGTGCTTCGCCCTCCAAGAGGGTCCTTGTGGTGGTTGCTGCTACATTATATATATATATGTATATATATTATATGTATCCACACACAAAAACAAACACTACATACGCACATATATATATATTTGCACGGCCGGCGGCAACATCAGCGGCGTGGAGCGGCAGCGGGATGAGATCTGAATGTTGGGTGTTCGACTTTGGGACTGGAATCCGACCAGTCAACTGGGCGCCTTGGTCGCCTAGGCGCCGCCATGGCCGTCTAGGCACAGCCTAACACCACCGCCGATTTTTCTCGCCGACTTGATCAAAATTGGGTCGTCCGGTGGCCGCCTAGCGCCTAGACGGTGCTTAGGCGGCCGCCTAGGCCGATTTTTGCAACCTTGATCGAACCCCACAAAGATCAAAGCCATCATGGACATGAAACCACCTCGTAACATAAAAGAAGTCCAAAGGTTGACCGGTTGTCTCGCGGCTCTTAACAGATTCGTATCCAGGATGGGGGATAAGTGCAAGCCTTTTTTTGAAGCCATGAAAAAAGGAAAGTTCTCATGGAACCCGCAATGTCAAGCCATATTTCTGAAGCTCAAGGTGTATCTCTCCGACCCCCAAATCTTAGCAAAGCTCGTACCAGGCGAGAAGTTGTTTCTATACCTCGCAGCCTCGGAATCCGCCCTCAACGCAGTTTCAGTGCAGGCAGAAGGTCAGTCTCATTTGCCTATATACTTCGTCAGTCAAACCTTGAATGATGCTGAGGTCAAATACTCACCGCTCAAGAAGCTCGCTTACTCCTTAATAATGAGCGTCCGAAAGTTGCGACAGTATTTCTTCGATCATCAAATAGAGGTCCTAACTACCATGCCACTAAGGCAAGTGTTACACCGACCTAATACAGCCGGGAGATTACTGAAATGGTCCATCGAATTAGGTCAGTTTGGGGTCACTTTTACACCCCGAACTGCGATCAAAGCTCAGGTCCTCGCAGACTTTCTCACCGAGCTCACCTTTCCAGAAAAGACACCAGAGGCGACGTCGATGGCTCCTCGACGAGCACCCGAGCGGGGGCTGGAGTGGTCCTAATCAGTCCCGAACAACAATCATTTACCACAGCTGTAAGCTTCGATTTTCACGCCACCAACAATGAAGCAGAGAATGAAGCCTTGATAAATGGCCTAGAAATGGCAATGACCATCGGTGTACGAAAGTTGAAAGTTTATAGCGATTCCCAGTTGGTCGTATGCCAGATGTCAGGAGAGTACGAAGCGCGGGGTGAACAGATGATGAAGTACCAACAGATAGCAAGGAGCCTCGTTGAAAAGTTTGAAGAAGTGCAAATAGAGTTGATACCTCGAACAGAAAACACACAGGCAGATGCTTTAGTTCGCTTGGCCACATCGGAAGGCGCCGCAGATATGGACAACATAGCGGTTACTAAACTCAACACCCCCTCAGCAGGTCGCGTCATCATCGACATAAAGGAAGTAACCTAGACAAACCAAGCAAATCCATCAAACTCGCGAAGAGAGATTTTTCAGATCGCTGCTCCAGAAGAAAATTGGATGACCGAAATCAAAGACTACATCGAAAAAGGAACACTGCCAGAAGACAAGGTCGCAGTTCGCTAATTACAACTAAGAGCAACAAGGTATACCATGATCAACTAACAACTTTACAAGCGAAGTTTCTCATTACCATTGCTGAAATGCATCACTCCGGAAGAAGGCCAGATAATCTTGAAAGAAATCCACAAAGGAGATTGTGGTCAATCTCTCGTCTACAAAACAATCAGACAAGGCTATTATTGGCTGACTTTAAGGAAAGATGTGATTGCGTATGCAAAGAAGTGCCAGCAATGCCAGTTTTTCGCCCCAACAATTAAGCGACCTCCGGAGGAGCTCATGTCAATCTACAGCCCATGGCCTTTCGTGAAGTGGGGATCGACATGATTGGTCCTTTCCCAAAGGCCCCGGGCAGTTCAAAATTCACCGTGGTCGCAGTAAACTACTTCACCAAGTGGGCAGAGGCAGAGCCATTGGCAACCATTATTCAAGAGAAGATCATCTGATTCATCTGGAAGAACATCATCTGTCGTTTCGGCCTCCCGCAAGCAATCGTCACAGACAATGGAAAGCAGTTCGACGGATTCGAGATCGATGCCTTTTTTGCAAAGTGGAAAATTACAAAGTTGTTCTCCACTACCTATCACCCTCAGTCCAATGGACAAGTTGAAGCCGTGAACAAGATAATCAAACATACCCTAAAAACTCAACTTATTGAGTCGAAGGGATTATGGGCTTTCAAGCTTCCAAGCATCTTATGGTCATACAGAACCACATTCCGGAATTCAACAGGCGAAACACCTTTTATCTTGGCCTTCGGAAGAGAGGCAGTCATACCAGCCGAGATCATCGTCAGAAGTCATTGGACGTCATAGACAATCACAGAGGACAACGATCAGGCCATATCTCTCAGCCTCGACCTCCTCGAAGAAAGAAGAATAGAAGCTAACTTGAAGAACGCAAGTTACAAACAGAAATCGGAGAAATACTAAAATTCAAAAGCCAAAGTCCGGAGATTCAGGGTAGGCGGCCTCGTGTTAAGAAAAATCCTTGGAGTCCAAAAAAGAGTGTTTGGCCCAACCTGGGAAGGGCCAATGAAAATTTCGAAATGCCTACCAAATGGGGCTTACGAGCTCGAAGACATGAAGGGTGTCCCCGCAATGTACCCATGGAATGCGACCTACCTGAAGAAATTCTACCAATAACTATCCATTTTCAGTCATGCATCATGTGTTGCTAAAAACTTATCAAAATTAGAAATAAAATCAAGATTGGTTATAAATTCTCTACTAATTAAAATTTATTACACCTCTTTACAAATTTTTACATTTACGAACTTGGGGGACTGGTCCCCGACCTCTCACAAGTTCGGTCAAAAACAAATTCACAAATGGAAAAAGATAAGTCAGACATTCAGAAATTTTTTTCTAAAGACTAAGGACAAGGGGATAGAAAGGTGACCCCCCAGGGGAATCACCCCGACAAAAATCACTTGTCCAAAGTCTTTAGAAAAGACTATCAAGTCGCATATCATCTACAAGTCGACCTCGGTCGCATACCATATCTAAGTAGACAAAGCCCAGAACATTCCAAGTCAATTCGGTCGCATACCCTATCTAAGTCGACCTCGATCGTATACCCTATCTAAGTCGACCTCTGTCGCATACCTTATCTAAGTCGACAAAGCCAAGAATATTTAAAGGCAAAAAGTCGATACCCTATCTAAGTTAACCTCTGGTCAAGATACCCTATCTAAGTCGGCCTCGACAAGATACCTTATCTAAGTCGACAAAAGCCAAGAATATTTAAAAAATAAGTCAAAGATACCCTATCTAAGTTTAATTTTGGTCGATATACCATATCTAAGTCGACAAAGCCAAGAACATCCAAAGGCAATTTGGTCGCATACCCTATATAAGTCGACCTCGGTCGCGTACCCTATCTAAGTCGACCTCGGTCGCATACCTTATCTAAGTCGACAGTCAAGTCGCAATAATTATCTTTTGGCAGATCTTTCGTCATTATTTATTGTTATCCAGGTTTTCAAGAAGACAAGATACACGAACTCACCGATGTCAAAGTATTTCAAAGAGGAAGCGAGAAAGAGAAAAAGAAGAAAGCAACGACAGTTCCATTGATAAACGCCCGAAGGCAACAAAGTACATTGCCCGGATGCAGCAAAACACTTACACACTCCGAAGGGCGACCAAAACCACTTGTTTAGAAAACCCCGAAGGGCGATTACATGAGAACCCCAAAAGGCAAATGGCATACTGTCGCAGAAAAACCATCCAAGGAATCAGCTCGGTGGAGCATCCGAGGTCCCCTCAACAGGGTTGATCGACTCAACTGGTTCAACCTCAGGAATCTCAACACCAGCTTGATTCCCTTCACCATTTCTACCATCATCACCACCAACAACCTCGCCATCACCGCCGACCGGGCCACCTTCCGTCTCGTCATTCAGCAACCCGAGAATCTCCTCGGGATCATAAAGGTTAGCGCTTGGGGGAAGGAAGCTAAAGTCAACACCGTAAGCGACGAGATATTTGATGGGAAGATCATCCTCCTCCCTAACAAAATTGTTGCGCATATAAGTAACGAGCAACTCGGCCATCGCAGATTTAGCCCCATCAAGATCACCGGCTCGGTGGCAAGCCCGAACAGCATTGGAGAAAGAATGAATGTACGCCATGTTTGAGGCATGGTGGCGTTCCAATTTGACAGTGACGGGATGATCACGAACCTCAGCTTCTAGTCGGCGACACCGATCCTCCAACTCGGTCATCTTGTTCGTGCATTCCTTCACTTTTTTGTCTTGGAGATCGAGATCTTTCTTCATCTGAGAGATTTTGTTTCCCATGTCATCTCGCTCCTGAGCCACCTCTTTCAACTTCTCCTCGGCCGCAACCTTGGCGGTAATGGTGGCCTCTTGCTCTTTCGATGACCTTGCCAGATCCACCTTCATCAACGAACAGGCTGCCTCGGCTTTCTGTGCCTGAATCTTCGCTCTGCCATACTGCTCCCGGCTTCTCTCAATAAAGGCCAAGGACCGACACATGTGGGCAACCCCCGAGGTCAGGTTCTCGAAGAAGTGCTGAGTGTGAACCTCTTCATGGAGATCCAAAGTCCAGGATTTCGGGGCATCGACGGCAATCTGACGAAGATAAGAGGGTTGAGCGTCATTGGCGGCAGGATCTCGCGCCCACAAGAAATTGCGAGTTGCCTACCCTCGGAAGACCCCATCCTCTAGATTGTATCTGCAAGGTAACCATACGTGAGCACGATTTCTTTTTCCGGGCAAACAAAGAAAATGATAAAATGATAAAGAGAAGATTTACCGTCGACGGAAATCCGGGTTTCGGCCTAGGAAAGTGAGATCCTCGACCTCGTGGTTCCGGCGTTGAGTAATCTCAACGATTGTATCCGGGTTCCCCGCAGAACCCGATAACACCACTCTCCCACTCGGGGAGTTCCACAGAACATCCATATCCACGGATGTTCGGATCTGCTTTGGGGAACTCCCCCCGGATACTCGCACCTCGGCGGCCGCCCTTTTTTTACCTCGCCTCGGGGCAACAACCTTGGTCTTCGAGGGCGGATTCTCGGTGGCCCCACTCTGAGCAGTTTTTTCTTCTTATCCGACTGTTGCCTCGAGAGGGCCAAGACCTGAGCAACCTTCTCGCGCATGTCCTCAGCGTTTAGGTTCTACATCTCGTCAAGAACTCTGGCATAAGTGAAGTGTATAGGCTCTATGAAAGAAACTAGAGACAAGAGGAGAGTCAGGCCGGTTAAAAAATAAACAAATAATCAGGTCGGGCCGAGCATTATCCAAATCACTCACTAGGAATATTGGAATCCAACTAGGAGCGAGGTGGGACTGTTAAACCGGCGAACTCCAAACACTTCAACCTTTGCAGAATAGACAAAGATCGTTTGTCGGGATCAATAAGGCACACTTGGATCAGCCGAACAAGGAAAATGATGGAGAGTTCGGAGGTCTTAGAATTCTTGGGGGCTGCAATAAGGGAGAAAAGTTAAATCAGTATTATGGATGAAGACGAAATCAAAAGAACTTACGTTTAAAGATCACATAGTCTCGAGGAATCTCGCGATATCCAAGAGATCCTAGAGAGAAGACGGGGCTTTGCCAGGCTCCCCCCACCAACCATCACTTCTCTTTCCAATCTTGGATCTTGCTAGGGAGGTCCTCGACTATTTTCATATGTGGACGAGCCTTTACATAGTAGTACCCCGGGTCCTTTCCCCCACTCGATGTAAATGACCTGAATAAATGAACACGTGCTTTTGAAGAAATCGGGATAAAAGAAAGAAGATAATGAGATTAAAGAGTTCAGTTCTTTAGCGGAAGGAAACGCGAAAATTTGGGCAAGTTAATTTACTTAAATCGGCGATAAAGATTCGATTATGGTACTCCACCGTTAGGAAGTAATTTGGCCATATCTTGCCGGACCCCAGAACCACAAAGAAAATGAAGTAATCATAGGATGAAGTGGAAAGCGAAGTCCAACCTTCATCGTATCATAGTTCATTGCCACGCAACCGTCGGGGACCTGATCGACATAATCGATCTCGTATCCGGGGACCAGAAATGAACGTCGCTAGGAACTTGGAATTGCTCCCGGCACAAGAAGAGGTCGGCTTTAGTCACCGAGCTAGTCACATCGCTCGCAGCAAAGTTACTATCCTCGCGGATCCGAGTCGGCCTAGGAATCACCTCGCGAGGAGACGAAGCTTCGCAAATTCTCAACATTGCGATCAACATCGTCGCGTCCTCGCTTTCGCATCTTATTATCTTTATATGAATGCAGGATGACCTCATCCGACAATAAACAACTTACTCGAACTCAAATCTAATTTTTTTTCAATAGAATTAAAAAACAACTGGGGCATCTTCCTCCTCACCCGCCCCTAGTTCCTATTTTTCAGTTTGAATTTTTTAGCAAATTTTAGATAAACGGGAGCCAAAATATTTTCCATTGAGGCTCCATCCTTTGAATAAATTTAATCGTATAAAAGACGGTGCCTCTTTTTAGGTAATCTCTCCCCAAACCCGCATTAAAAACTCCTCAAACATCCACCATTTCAAAAGTAATTAGACCTGTTCAAAAAAAAAAAAACTTGACCCTCATCATTAATATCCAGCAAAAAATTCCTCCATAGAACAACAATGTTTCATTTATAATCCTCATTCATTATGAAATTTTATTCAATGCCGATGGGGAGCGAGAACTCCAACCACACTCCCCAAAGTTTCCGATTCTCGGGACGTCATTCGTCTTTTTTAGTTTGCCTCATCTTCAAAGAACAATAACAAGCGAAGAAGAAAAGAGATCTAGGATTTACCCGGAGGATGCGAACACGTATTTAATTGCACACACAAGAGTTTGTTTTTCAAGAAATATGGAAAGGGCAAAGAAGATAGTTTTAGAAAATTTAAGGAATGGAAAGTGGTAAAATGAGAGAGGAAAGGCGGATTTATAGGAGGATTTTAGGGCGTGTGGTCCAACCCACGACCTTCCGTGTCCCGTGTGTGGAACCCACGCACCATCATCACCTAGCCTCAGTAGGCACGACAATCAAGACGAGCTGCCGTCATCACCCCAATTTCCAAGATACTGCTCATGCGTACTCGAGACGTCTCCGAGACCTCGCACATCACACTCAGGATAAGGACAAAAAGGGTAGCTCGTTCCCCCTTTGTGAGCACAGAGATAAGCTATAAGGCTATTGTTGTGTGCATATTGCGCGAGGTTGCCCCCGACCCACAACCCGGGGTGAACAAAAGTGGAAAACCCACCGTGTCACACCTCATAGGCCCCCGAGCAGGAGGACCAGACCGATTGGAGAGAAGCACGACCTGGGCGACATCAACGACCTCGGGCTGACACAAATGCAGAGCATTAACTACGATTTGACCAGTGTCAGATAGGCGGCGCCGAGGAACTCTCCTAGAGTGGGCTTAAGTCAGAGGTGTGTTAGTAAAGGCCGATAATGATGAGTATCTAGGAGTAGTTAAACGACTAAATCCATGATTATCCGAATTTGTCTCGGGCGACGTCCCAGCAACCTCCGACCTGAGTCACATAAATCTTGTAGCATTTAATGTTTTATAGAGCCACTTTCGGCCCTTTGTACTTGTAACTGGGAGAGTGAGCTTCACTCTCCCAAATACTATAAATATGGGTCATTTATGACCAAGAAGAGAGGAGAAATCAATACCTTACCAAACCTCTTGCAAATTTGTTGCTCAACACTTATTCTCTCAAGCAATCATATAACATAAATGCAATATACTTTACACATTTATTGTTTGTGTCACTAAGATCATTAAGTCACATCTTAATCCATAATCCTCATATTTTAGTACACAACACAATCAAATGTAGAGTCCCATGTGTTATACTTGTATTTTTTGAGAAAACAGAACCTTTATGTGTGTAATCTTTGATAAAAGTGTGTTATACTTGTGTTTTTTGAGAAATCAGAACCTTTATGTGTGTAATCTTTGATAAAAGTGTGTTATACTTGTGTTTTTTGAGAAATCATAACCTTTATTGCTTAAAAAATAAAAGTTTACTGCTTACTGCTTAAACAATTCCTGCTTACTGCTTAAACCTTTATTGAGAAATAAGAACCTTTATTTCATAATGACAGTCAAAATACAAACCAAAATGATGTTCATCTACATGTTTACTGCTTAAACAATTCCTGCCCTAGAAGTTTGTCTACTCCTATGTTTATGCAGTAAACATTCATCATCTACTCAGTAGTGGGAATCAAAAAGTATCAAAATAAACACATACCATACTAATGAACTACTAATACCATACTAATGAACTACTAATACCCTTAATCCCTCCTTAGATTTGCCATATTATAGATGCTTTGAATTCCATTATCATGCTCCATTAAGTACTCCATGCATTCCCTTACTAAACTCTCATCAACCTCAAGAGAATCAGGGTGTAATCCTTGATAGCTCAGTGGGTCTTTGCCCATGTGAGGTGTCTTGAAATTGTTATCTCCTTTGGCCTTCATTATCTCAATGCATGAACCCTGCAGGCTAAGAAACAATTTGTTAAGAGTAATTGTTGTTAGGTCTTCAAATGATTTATCTACATTTTCAACTAGCTCAGCAACTGTTTTGGCCTTCTTCTTCTGTTGTAATGCCTTTATGTGCCATCACTTGAATAAAGTGGTCTCCCAACAACACAAATGAACATAACTTTTGTGATAAACCTCTTGCTTTTGCAAGACCTATGTGGATTTTCCTCAGTTGGCAACTTGTAGAATCTGTGAGATGTTTTTGTTAAATAAAACCATTTTTCCTCTATGTGGATAACATTGTGCATGTTGTTAAACTTGATGATGTTATCTTCTCTATCAACATAGAGATGACTCAAACTGTATTGTACCCTAGCAACCTTGTTTAGGTCTGTAAGGGCTGGCTTAATGACATTTGTATGTGGTTTGATTTGGCCATCTTTGATCCACCTACCAACTATACTTTTACTAACCTCTAAGTCATCATCAAGGTCTCTTATGGTTGACCTTTCTGTCCAGTGAATGTTCTTCATCTTCTCTTGATCCAACATTTTTTGTTTGCTTATCTTCTTTCCCGTTCTTAATGAAACTAAATGAACTACCTTACCTTTATCTATTTGCTTCTTTACAGCAGTGATCCAAAGTCTGTGGACAGTGTTGGAATAAGTCCCAAATAGGATGCTAGCTTCCTTCATCTTGACATACCCAGGTACACCATTGTCTAGCTCCCTTAGTAAATATTGCACAATCTTGTTTTTGTCTTCAAAGCTTAAATGCCTCTTAATTTCAATCATGTTACACTAACAGGAGCATTTATGTGTTGTGGCAGATTTTGAGGAAGATAATTTATTGCAGATTATGAGGAGTAATTGTAAGGAAGAACATTTATGGCTGAATATTTGCTTTAAAGATAGATTAGGAGGGAAATTGTAATTGAATTTGTATTATGTAATATAAGGGAAAATTTGGTGTGATTTTGAGGGATTTGAGTACTAATTGTTGTGTTTTAGGTGGGAAAACTGTAATAGGAGGAAAATATTCAGAAGGGGCGTGCTATTAGGGCAGAATCTGCCTAGGCAGAATTAATTAAAATTAATTGGAAATATTATTTTTATTACTAAATGACTCTTTTATCCCTAATTTTTCCTCCCCTGGTTATTCCCGCTTCTCCCAAAACCCTTTCACATCCCTTGAGGTTAATCAATGTAACGACTACTTCTCTCATCAAAAAAAATTCTTGTTCTTGTTCAAAAAAAATTCTGAAACCTTTTGCCATTTCTCTCATATGTTCATTTGAAAAACCTCTTCTTGTTCTTTTTCAACATGGACACAACTACTGTTATTCATGGTATATCTGGTGGTAGCGATTCAGAGGGCGACCAATATGAAGGTCCTCAGGCAGAGTACATTGATGATGAAATTGAAAATATTCATGGACCTACTTTTGTTGATGTAAATCTAGAAGAAAATGAAGATATTCACGAACCTGCTTTTTTTGATGTAAATCCAGAAGAAGTTGAGCTTGATGTTGAAAATGAAGATATAAATGAACCTGCTTTTGATGTAAATCCAGAAGAAGAAGGAGAAGAAGAAGATGTTAAAGTTTTGATGTTGAAAATGCAGATATTCATGGAACTGCTTTTATAGATGTAAATCCAGAAGAAGAAGAAGTTGTATTTGATGCAAATCCGGAAGTTGAGCAAGTTAATTTACTTATAATATAAAGTAGAATCTCAGATATTTGTTGATGCGTGATGTAGCGTGAATATGTGGCTTGATGTGTGAATATGTAGATGTGGTCCCTCTCTATGTCCTGCAAAACCTACGATTTTAGTGTATATATGTGGATATGATCATATCTTGCAACACCCATATTTTTTACTGTACAAAAGGAGGAACTAAATTGGGGGGAGCGAAAATTAATAAGTTAAAATCATCATCTGGTTTGTAGTTGATTCTTAAGATGAATAACAAAAAGAGGATGAAACCTATTTTTTATGGAACAAGACAATTTTTAACTTCTGCTGATACATAAGCATTCTTGCTTAATTTCCTATTTTTATTCTTTAATCATTTAATTTATGTTAGTGGGCCGACCCCGCAATCTCAATTCTCAAGTGTCAGTTAGTGCCCTCAAATCCCAAATCATAGTATTGGTATATGGTAATATATATGTGTACGTTTTGACTTATCTCCATGTTCTACCAATAAACAATGGCTAGATGTGAACAATGTTTACATTAAAGCACCAAGAACTAGTCGTATAAATACTAAATGCAAATTCATTGTATCCAATCCACATGTACGACTATGCTAAAACAAAACACTTGGCTCTCAAGAATGATGTGATGGAGCTGTTCAAGAGCTCGAATCCCCACTGTGGCAAATATTTCATCTCTCAGGTGATTCTTCAAGAAGAACCATTGTTGAAAGCATATGACTTGTATCTTGAAGCAAACAAGAAAATGAGCATTCCCGTTGTCATCCTTTCCGACTCGACGACCAGTGCTAGTATTGGTACGGCAGGTGTTAATGCTGCTGATGATGATGCTACTAATACTGCTGTTACTCAAGCTAATTAACAAGAATGTGTTGTGTTATTTGAGTTTGCTTTCATATCTTTTCTTTTGTTGAGGTTGTTTAACTCCCATTGTCTCTTTTGTTACTATGCCTCCAATGTATTAATGGAAATTTGATTATCTTTTTTATGAATGGAACTGTTGCAGTTTATTATCTTTATATGAATTAAGTTGTTGCAATTTTATCATCTTTATTGAGAGTAATTGTCAAAAATAAAATATAATCAATATAAACAACTTACACGTATTCAAATCTATTTTTTTTTTAATAATTTATTTTTAGTTAAAAAACACTGCAATACATAATTAACCAAGTCAAGGTTCCTCTCAATCACGTGAGTGTTACTTGTAAACAATATCTCCATCTTTTAATCTAGTTCCTATTTTCATCTGTAGGATATCTTTTTCCCCTATATTTTGGTTGATCAAGTTTTAGCAAATCTTTAGATAAACTTGTTTAATTTAGTTACTATTTTGATGCGTAGGATATCCCCCATATTTTGGTTGATCAAGTTTTAGCAAATCTTTAGATAAATTTAATGCAAAGGAACGTGTATAAAAGCATTATAACAAAAATTCTTAGTATTTTTTTTTCGAAAGAAAATCCCTAGTATTTTTTTTTCGAAAGAAAATCCTTAGTATTAAAAACTTCAAAAATACATATGAAATAAAGTAATTCGCTTTGAAAAAACTTTCAAAAAAAAAGAAGATGTAATCATATTTAAACGAATTAAGAACATCATTAATATTCAAGCTAAAAATTCCTCCATCGAACAACAATGTTTCATTTATAATTAAAACACATTCATTATATGAAATTGTTAAGTACAATGCTAAAAACAAAACCAATCGCAAAACCCACAAAAAATATGAAGATCCCTACAAATAAACACCAATTGCAGCAGTTGTGGAGGGATAAAAATTTTGCAGGTGGATTTTCCTTGATTTCAACCTTTGAGAAACTTGAATCGACATTCTCATTGCTGGTTTCATGAGCCTCTTTTTCGGTTTGCCTCATCTTAAAATACCTCTCATAAGCATATATAGCTTCATCTTCTGTTTTAAATGAACGATATAAGCTAGCGCACATTCTTCCCAACTGGAGTAGATTCCAACACGAAAGCCTTTGAATACAACATAAAATTTGTTGTGCCTTTGTTGTGGACCTTGCATACTTATTTGTGTGTGTGTGTTTTTTTTTTTTTAATGGAAGTTTCAGATGAAAAAGAAAGAAGATGAAGTGCATGAACCGTAGAATTGCACACGATTATGGCTTAAATTAATAAATAATAACCTATCTTGGAAATCACGACATAAAAGGGGAAAAATATAATAGATTTTAAATTTCAAAATTAAAATTTGAATAATTTTCACCGAAATATGGGTAAGGACATATTTGTATTTTCAGATACATTTTAAAATTGTAATTACTGAAAATGCCCTATTCTGTCTGGGCAGATTCTTGCCAGCAAGAATTACCGTATTCAAAATTTGGGTGTTTTAGGTGGGAAATCTGTAATAGGAGGGAAAAATTCAGAATTTGGAACTTTTAATTTGAATTACTCTCTGATTTTTACTGTTCATTGAAAAGTAAAAAGTTGAATTATATTGTTAATATAATCTGTGTCAGGATTATTACTGTTTTTTGCAGTAAGTTTAACAGGCTATTAGAGGGTTAATTAAAGTGTACTTTACCTTTTCATAAAGTTGAATTTCCATATTTACCCTCAACTATTTCACTATTACACTAAATGCTTATGAACAGTCACAATCCCACGAAGATTGGGACGGAGGGAGTAGTATATAAGGAATTATTAATTTATATTTTATATGGGGTATATAGAAATTATAAAAAATGTATTATCTTATAAATTTAGCGAATTATTAATTTAGCACCCTATCTCCGAGTCGGAACCGGGCAACAATATTATTTTAGAGAGTTTATTAAATAATCGAATATTAATTTATCGAATTTTTATTGTAGGGTGCAGAATTTAGGGTTCATGGTTCATTCAAATTAAAATTGAATCCAATTGCACCTTATGTCATTGGTGCACATAAGCATCACTCTATTTAAGTATTTAAATCGGGCTAAATGTGATCTTAATTACGTGTTTCATAATAGATGTCTTAATAATTTTTAAAGGCACTTTTTTAAAGGAAATATATATTTGAAAACATGAGTTTATTTTATGAAAAGTGTTAAAAACAAAATATTTAAGAACAAAAAACAACACACCGTTCATAATTTTTCGTGTTACCCAAACAACATCTTAAGTTGCGATTTTTTCTTGAAAAGTTCTGCAAGACACCTTGAACATGATTATCACACTGTTTTGAACGAGTTCTGATCTAGAAGACTAGAACTCCATAAAATTGTATTTTAGGCTTCAAATTTGAACATAGTACTAAAGTAAGCTGTGCCTGCGGACGTTACTCATTATATTTATTTTTTTCGAATAAAATTATCCCTCAAAGTTTTTGAGGAAAGAAAATAAAATTGTTTTTAAAGTTTGATAACACACTTTAACAAACCAGAAAATTATGTTTAGAGACTCGACTAACAATATAAAAATAAAATGATATTATCTCTGTCAATTATTTTCAATTTTAACATGGTTGCGGACATATTATTTCACTAATAAAATTGAAATTATGGCAAGTCTGACTTTATTGAAGTTTATCATAACTAGAAGATTCAATTCATTTGCGGATAGGTTAGCTCGTTTTCCTATTTAAGTAGTAGAACAAAAGGAATTTAGAATTGTTTATGATTTTTTAATAAATTGAAGTTTCAAGTCAATTTCAGGAGCTTAGTACACTACTTCCAAATAATTTAAGAGGTGTCTGGTTGGTTAATAGGTTTTATTGAAATGTTATGACAACGTGAGTGTGCAAAATTGCAATTACATCAACAATGTCTTACATGTATCTATTGTGTTCGTTATACACGGGCTCAAAGCTCAAAACCAATATTGGGGTGAGGCCCAATCCCATAAACATACGAGTAGAAGACACATTTCAATGAAGATGACAAGCTCATCCAGACAGGGAGATCGATCCACATCCGACTTGTCTGGCGAACAACTTTAAAGAAGCAAACTCGACCTCCAAGCGATAAAGAAAGGCAAGGCAGTCTCGATATAATCTCTACAACGGGTTTATCAGAAAATCTACTATAAAAGGAAGGAAAATCAACTAAGAAGGTATCGGGGAACATTTTACGGGACAAACTAAGCAGGAAGTCAATGTTATCAGGAAGATCTCAAAGACATTAAATAAGATCGCACTATTTAGGAAAAGAAATTTTTTAACATGACTTGAGACAGGAATGCAGATGATCAAATAAGGAAAGAGACGAGGCGAGCAGGTTAGTGCCCTAATTAAGGACAACATTTAGATAAGAAGATGAGACATAGTCGAGCTCAATTGCGGACTCCGAGGCGTGATCGGCATTAGACTTACATAGAACCCTTATCAAACATCCCCTATATTACTAATAGGGAGTTTATTTTGATGATAGTTAATTTGGATGATGTGTCATCTTAAGGTTAATTTGGATGAATTATCACATTTTATTGTATTGATGTGTCATTTTTCTATTTGTTTGTAGTTAATATGTGACATTCATATGACATTTTTATTTGTAATATCTAAGGTTTGAACCTTGCACCTCTCACATCATATTTATGCCTAATTGCAATAAACTCACTAAACTATCAATGAAATTTTACTTAGAACACCAAACTATTTTTTGTTCTACTAAACTATACAAACTATTATTTTATTACGCTTAAACCACTTAACAAATTTTTCAAGCAAAATTTTCTCCACATTTTATATATATGCAGCACATGTGATTTTTAAAAGGACATTTTTGTTAAAAGAAAAAAATGAAAGCACCATAATCCTTTTTTCCCCAACTATTCTACAACTAATTTGCAAACTCTTTCTTCCTTAATTCTCAATTTTTTAAACCGTGAAGAAAGATAAAAAAAAACTCAAATTTAAGTTAGAAATTTGTGAGTCAATTGCAGTATAGGTAGAATTTGACACAATAATTTTATTTCAATAATTGTTTAAGCAAGTATACTAATATACACCCACACCCTAAACAATTATTAATTCATGTTTGGTGCATTTATGTACATAATTATATTTTTTATTATTAATTATATTATATATTATAAATAGTGTATTTTTTAATTAAAGAACCGCGTATTTAAGCGGGCACTAAACTAGTTTAATGCTATAGTTGGCTCTTAACTAGGGTTAATAAAGGAACCATGGTTCCAATCTTGTAATATATAGGACATTTAAAACCTTGAAAAAGGATTCAAATTTTATTAAAGACAAACCTTTACTTTTATTTAATTCTCTATATTGAATGCTCAAAATTCATTTATTGTTTATCATATGAATATTTATTATTTGATTATCTAAGTATTAAAGCCACAGTCAGTATCAAATCCCTTGTTAAATTAGCTATCAAAGTATCAAATCATAATAGCTTATTCTCATTTACAATTTTACATTATACGGGATCTTTATGATAAAAGCTTGAATTTAATATGGATAACTCTTTAAATTTTTATTTAATATAATTATACTTCTTCTATACGGTTAACGTCAACCATTTTTTCGAATAGCTCTCCAAGTGGTCCCTTGGATTGGAGAGCGGTTCTATTAAAAAAAAAGACAGCGGTTAAAAATTGATGTCCAAGATCAAAGCTTAGACAACGGTTCATAACCGCTCTCCAAGTGAATTAATATTTTTTTTTTGTAAAGCTTGTATTTTTTGTTTTTGTAAATTCTTTTTAGGTACAGTTCAAATATTTTATTCTTTAAAATATCGTGTTATTTCTTTTTAATATTCGTCTTATATAATGAGATTAACACAAACTTTTATGTAAAACTTGTTCATAATATTAAATTCATATTATTACAATTACGAACTTGTATCACTATTAATTCTTATAAATTAATACCTATAATATTTAATATTCTTATAAATTAATTCAATTTTGTGTAAGTATTACTTATTTAGATAGAAAAGTATTATTATTTGTTTAAATAGAAAAGTATTACTTGTTTAAATAGAAAAATATTACTAGTTTAGATAGAAAGGTATAACTTGTTTAAAGAAAAGTATTACTTGTTTAGATGAAAAAGTATTACTTGTTTAAAGAAAAATATTACTTATTTAGATAGAAAATTATTGCTTGTTTAAATAGAAAAGTATTACTTGTTTAGATATAAAAGTATTACTTGTTTAAATAAAAAAATATTACTTGTTTAGATAGAAAAATATAACTTGTTTAAAGAAAAGTATTACTTTGTTTAGATGAAAAATTATTACTAATTGTTTAAAGAAAAATATTATTTATTTTGATTAAAAAGTATTACTTGTTTAGAATGAAAAGTATTACAAGTTTAAAAGAAAGGTAGTTAAAAAAAAGTACAAGTAAAAAATATAATTTTAATTTAATTTAATTTAAATTAAATTTAAATTTATATAAAAAAATTATTATATAAAAATGTGATTGAATTAATAAATAAGATAATTGAAATAAAGAATTTTAAAAAAATTGTAAGAAAAAACTATTTTTAGAACATATAGAATTAATTCCATTAAGTAGACGCAAGAAAGCAAGTGTCCGAGCGGAATTGATCCCCGCTCAGGCGCCCAAGGTCCTGTGTTCGCTCCCCCATGGGAGCAAGTAATTGCCTCAATTAATTGGGAGGATTGGTGACTTATATATGATATTTCTGGGCAATTAATTGCCTCAATTAATTGGGAGGATTGGTGACTTATATATGATATTTGTGGGTCCGGGGCTAAAAACTGCTGTCTAATTATCAAAGATTGTGAACTTGGTCGTAACGTTTTCATAAAAGAATCCAATAGTTCAAAGGATCTTACTTTTGTTAGTCAAATAAAACATTACAATTGTTGATTAAAAAATATCAGGTTTATAAGAATCCAATAGTTCAAAGGATCCTACTTTTGTTAGTCAAATAAAACATTACAATTGTTGATTAAAAAAATATCAGGTTTATACCTGTCTAAAGTCAATTAATAAGCAAGCTACGATGATTAAATTGCTTAGCTATTCCACAGAATACGGAGATGATAAATTACTCTTGCAAAATATCAGGTTTATACTCTTGTAACGTGTATATATTCCCTACTATGTGCACTACAGAAACAATTTTGAATGGAATATTCACATTAACAGAATTTATTCGTTTCAGACCGAAATTTAAATTGCTGAAACAACAAACCAATTTCAGCCAATTGAAAATCCAATCAATTTTGACAATTCTGACGGGATTCGGTTCGGACTTTTTTGATGTTGTTGCCGACGAATTTGTTGAAGACGACGACTGTTTCACCTCATCAGTCATCAGTTATCACCGCTTCTTCGACTCCTCTTTCCTAAACTGGGTTTAAGGATAAAACTAAATTTTATTTTATTCAACAATCTTTCGCTTACTACCATTAATAATATATTATTTATTAAAAAAATAATATTATATTATGAGTGACACGTGGCAGCATTTTAGAGCGACAATTGGCAGCATTCTATGGATGCAATTCTACTTTTATTATATAAGATTTTATTGTTATGGTTTTTTAATTCCAACCATGAAGGATAAGAATCATGCTGCAACGTTTTGCTAAAAGTGGGTTTTGGTCATCGGTCAATTGTTCAGCTCAGGTTTATTAATTGTATTAATTGTTCTTTTTCATTTTTACTTTATATATGTGTTGTACAAGAGAATCATGTAATGGCTAACGCAGAATTTCCAATTTCTGCGTGTTTAAGGGGCAGAATATATCCCAGCAAAAAAAAAAAGAAGGGGCAGAATATATAGTATTCTAGTAAGGAATAATAAAAAATTGGAAGAACAGTTTGCAAACCATACGTAACCAATTGAGAGTGAACTCAACTGATCAGTCGATAATTTGAGATGAAGATGAAGGGTCAACCAAAAACCTTATCTCGTAAATGTCTTCTTGATGGAGATAAAATTGCATTGTAATTATTTATTACTATTATTTATATTTTATAATTTTAAAACTTTTCTCATATTTTAATTAGTTGTTAGTTGATCCGGGCTTTTTAAGGCACGGCTAAAATCTAGTTTATCTATTATAAATAGGAGTCTCAAAACAATGTAAACAAGCTTTTTATTATTTACAAAAATGAGATTTATCTCTAGTAAAATTTAATCCAGAGTCATAACGATTCAGTGGAGTTCATCAACGATGGCATAAGATTACGATACGGAGGAGAATTGGTATCTAGGGTCATAACGATTATGTGAAGTTCCTCAACGGTGACACAAGATTACGATGTTATTATTTTCATATATGTATATTGTCATCATGATTCTCATATATTAAAATATAAGTCAAAGTCTTGTATGCATCAGGTGCACCGTGCAATTTAAGTGTATTTTCTAAATGTACAACTTATTACACATAAACGTTCAATTTGTTTTATAGTAAACAAATTACATGTTTCAATGTAAACAAATTGAACGTTTTAGTGAAATAAGTTTTACGTTCCCTATCTATGAAATGGTTATAGAATTTTGAAAAAATTACTCTAAGGTACAATTTTTTTCAATCTATTATTACAATTGCACTTGAATATACGTAGTCGAATTCACACATTATGTAATGTTCAACTGAAAAAAAAAACGTGTAAACATAATTTCATATATGATCATCACTTAATCAAAACTTAGCTCGTGAACTTGACAAATTGGATTAGTATCGCATCAAACACAAAAGACAAAGTTTAGTATGAATATTTTCATACATGAAAAAACTTTAATTTACAACCAAATTCTGTAATTGGTGAAGGTAAGATAAAATTGAGTGGTTCATGGTTTACTCGGCTCAAGTGATTCATGGTTCACCCGACCCGAATAGGTCATAATTTAGGGTTCATTATTTAGTGTTTAGGGTGTAGATAGTTGATTTAGAACAATTTTATAAATTTTTATACATGAAAATTTTCACACTAGACATACTCAACAAAAAAAAGCTACCTAAAAAAGGCAACATTTCAATAAACGATCTCGAACGAAAATGCATAAAAGCATATACTCAATCAAATTCGATGTTCCAAAATAATGCAGCCAAAATCAAGACATTCTTTACTACTACTCCCACATCTCATAAAAATAGTCTATTTTCATATTTTCTCACACAAATTAATTAATAAAAATATATTTTATTGCGATTGAAATTTTGGATTTATATATATATATAAAATTCCTAATATACCTTTATTTTTTGGACTATCTTTTTTAAACGAACGGTGTATTTATTTCGAAATTTAAATCTCTATTATGCCTTACAATCAAATCACATAAAAAGAAAATACTCATATTCCTTCCCTAATTACCATACCACATTCACCACATTTATTTTTCCCTAACCAAATCAAAAGTACCTCAATTATTTTATCCAAGAAGCACATATATTAACTAAATTATAACATCCTGAAAGTCACGCCGCAAGTGGCGGAGCCGCCACCGCGTGGCTGGCCTCCACATTTTCGGAAGTTTTCTTGGGCCACCAGGGGCAGGGGAACGGCGCAAACACCCATATCCCGCCGTTGGGCTTCGGAGGAAGAGCAATGGGCCACTTCTTATGTGGCCAATTGGCTGGCATCGGCGGGAGGTCGGACGGCCAGCCTTGGTGGAACCACCAGTCCTCTTTTATGGCCGAAGTCTGGCCGGAAGAGCCGTTTTCGTGGCTGATGGGGCGGCTAGAGCTGCGGCATATGGAGGAGGAGAGGCATAAGAGGAGGAGGGTTAAGGTTAACTTTGACATGGCTTGTTGATTGATTCTTGTGCTTGGGGTTTATAACTTGAGAGAGGTTTGATAGTTTTGTGAATAAAATGAATGGGGGGAGGGATTAATTTATAGGGTTCAAATCAATGAGGGATTAAATTAAATTTCAAGTATTTATAGGCTAGGATTAACCCGCATTAATTTTTAATTTTTAATAATTTATTTATTTATTTTTGGGTTCTTATTATCTTATAGGTGCAGCTATTGGGTTGTGATTAGTGAAGTCAGCGTACGTTTTGTAATAATGATAGGGCTTGGGCATGAAATGTGTTTGCATGCATGCATTAATTCATGGGCTGATTATAAACGTCGGCTATTTGTACTATAATGCATCACATGCTACTTGCCAAAATAACCTGGCTAAGTAAATTTAATATATTATCTTTAGTTAGTATTAATATTAATTTTGTATCGGATTATTTTGTAAGTATTACTCTGGTCCAAATAATTAACATTGAAAAAGTGGTTTGATGGTTTGAGGAAAACGAATCATTCAAGGAAATAAGTTTTTATTTTTAATCACAATTTTTAATGCAATTAACTAACGTGAATCTGAGAGTAAACAGCCTCACATCCTCCTCTCTCGACTCTTCATTCAGAGGATCCGAATGCATAACTTAACATTAATTTGCCTAGAATTATCAATTTTTTTGGATATTTCTTTTTCTAGGGCCCAATATGACGTATTATCTCAGACAAACTTTTATATATATGAAATATTTTAGGAATTTGAGTTTATAAATAGAACAACATAAAAATAAAAATTATTTGTGTCATAAAATTTGTAATTATTCTTTTTTAGCTAAGAGATTTTTTTTCCAACTTTACCCTTATTCCATTATTTCATTATTTTAGTTCGTACCGGTCCATCATAAATACATCTTGTATCAACATCATCTCAACCCGTGCGTACCACCATTCAATTAACTCGTATCATTATCACTTCAGCCCGTACCATTAATTAAATTAATCGATCTCGTACCACACTTATTTTAATCCCGTACCACTATCACTTCAGCCCGTACCACAATTTTAATTCAACTCGTACCATCATTTTTAAATATGTAACACAATTTAATTAAGTTCGTACTACAATATAATTAACCTTGTACCACTATTTAATGAACCCCGTACAACTATTTTTTTCAATTTTTTGTTGACTTCATTAAGGGTATAATGGCCCAGAAAATTATTCTTTTGGCTAAAAAATAATGAAATTAAAAATCTTGACAAAAAAGAACTTTTTAAATAAGAATGACCTAAAGAAGATGGTTTTTCAATAATTTATGGATCTAAGATCCGTGAAATATGACTAAGAAGTGCATAAACATAGAGTGAAAAATCCGCGGATCATATGCAGGTCGAACTGACTCTAACAGATTTTTAAATAAAATTTGCGCATAGGCAGAACAACTGAACTCGCCCCGAGGTTTGTGTTACTATAATGACAAACATGTGTTACTGTAAGTACATTGATGTGTTAGTGTAAGGACAAATAATACATATTTATTTTTTCAGTACACATAATGGTTTGTAAGTTATTGAAAATTGTGTTATTATACACACACAAATGTATTACTGTAAAGAGATGTGTTTACTATGTGAACAAAACAACACTCCCTCAATTTTTATCTGATTCTCCTCTATTTTTAATCTTCTTCTCCTTGTGACATGTGACCAATTGACTTAAGTAAATGTCCAAATCACCAGATTACACTATTGAATTAGTATAAATATCTTCTTCTTTTTTCAATCATCACATAGTAACATATAATCATACTTACAGTAATACATACTTCTTCATAGTAAGTTTTAGTAACACAAACTGCAAGCTAATTTTTCTATTTTGTCTTTGTACAATTAAAAAAAAAAATTGTTCATATTCAACCCGCGTAGAATCCACGAATGTTCAGCTCCTTTCCATTTGAATTAATATTTCACGGAAAAGTCCCACCACCTTATTTCAAGACTTCATTTATATCGATTTATTAGCCTTAAAAAGTACTTTAACCGATCGTCTTACCATCCGTACACGTTACTTCCATTCATTAATATATGAAATGAAACTGTGATAGAGTTTGGACCTCAAATCCTCCTACATATGTAACGTGAACAAGGCAGTGGATCGGAACTAGCTTGTCTTGAAGCCATGCCAAACTCTGAATAATTGAGTGGGTGATTAATTACCATTCAATTTTTGTGTCAAACGCATATTATTGCAACAGATTAGCCACGTGTGTATTGGTTTATAATGGCTAGATTGGGCCGTGGCCCACATGATTTCCATACTTCAACCTTATTGAGAATTCCGTCTCAACTAAAAGCTCGAGCTTTTAGATGAGGCAAATTCTCATAATATCGAAAAGCTTGTTGTGGGTTCAATTATCGTGGAAAGTATTTCACCCATTTAAATTGTTCACTCGTTGGGCCTTCTCCCCAAATGGTAGAGACAATGATTCGGCTCGGCCCAATAGTGAGGAAGTGTTGAGGGAAATTAAATAAATGAATTGATTCACACCCTCTATAAGTTCGGACTTTTAGATGAGACGGAATTCTTTCATGGTATCATGTTGAGGGAAATTAAATAAATAAATTATTTCGGATTCTCTCAAGCTCGAGCTTTTAGATGAGATTGAATTCTCTCACTTATGACTTTGGACGATGTTGCATTCTAGCTCTATAATAAAAGCTAGCAATTATGTGGAACATGTAAAAGATCATTCTGATGTGGGAATTAGTGGGACGGGAAGCTATTATTTCTATTTTCAGCAAATTGTATTTTCTGTAAATTAAATAATTTGCTTAATCTCTAGCTATTCGGATAATATATACACACAATTACTTTGAGAAGTTAGTCGGATAAGAAATTTATCGGTTCAATTCCTCATTTCCTCTGTTTCACCTTTGGTATTCCACTGTTGTTTCACTCTTTTAGATCTTTAACACACATGAATTCATAATACAGTACTTCATTAGATATATTTTTATTATTATACGTATTCATTCATTCATATTATGAAATATAACCATATTATATAATAATCATATAGAGTGAAACATCAATTATGGAACAAATGATCTTATTTCGAAAACTATTATTGGGTTTTGAAGTTACACATAATAACATCGAGCGGTGTGTTGCATTGGAAAATTGAATCTTGCATAAGAGACAGTATAGTGTTGCGTGTTTTTGTGATATTTTTTTAATTTGAATATCACAAAAATAAATAAAATATAATGTCTCATATGGGTTTTGTCTATGCTAACTTGTAAGGCCAATGTTTGTCGCGTTTCTTATTTTATTGATACTAGTTTTTCACATGTGCGATGCACGGGTCAATTGTAATTTTTGTAATGGTAAAAGAAGTGAATGCACTATATTTTTTTTTTGTAATTTGTAAAAGAATAAATAAATACACATATATATATATATATATATATATATATATATTTTTAGAGAAGAAATGAAATAGCTCAAGTGGTAATTGGTTAGAGCACCACTATCTATGCCGTGATGTCATGAGTTCGAGTCACAATTTGCCCTTAAAAAGGAAAGCTGAAAAGTTTGACAATAGATATTTACTAATTTAGTTGCAAAACTCGCACTTAGCCTTCAACTTTCTGTTAGCAGTCTATTTGATATAATGATCCCGTATTTTACTTTTTTCCAGCCGTATCAATATTACTCATTCTCATTTAAGTCCATGTGAGTAATATCATGAAAGTATGTTGTTGATGAAGAATGTGGGTGGCCAGAGACTTAATGGGAGATGATGGAGATATAATTGCTGGCATGCCAACATTTGGACTCACGAAATCTCCTTGATTACAATGATTAATCATTATATTGAAATTTTAGCAATAACAACAGAGCAAATATTTTATGAGTACAACTATTCATGGCAAGATATGCAATGTCATATGGTCCAAAGTGAAATTGGCAATGTCAACCAAATTACATCTTGGCAATACAATCAACAGTAATTACTCCTCGATTCAACTTATATATGAAAAAAGATAAAAAAACAGAAGACAAACTCCTAGCAGCCATTAAAAAAATATGACAAAAATTCATATGAGACGGTCTCATTAATGAGATGGGGTACAACTTAGAACAAATTACACCTATCTCTCCCAAAATGTTAAAGCGTCAATGTCCAACTTATGCTCCGTTTCACCGTGAGACCGTCTAAAAATATAGATGTAATTCAGTAATGGGTTTTGGCATAAGTAATCTTACAATATTACTTATAATTAAAATTTCAACAAATAGTATAATCAACATTAAATTAATGTTATAATTTAGATAGAAAACCCCATCAATATTTTTTTTTTTTTATCGGACAAAGTTAGTTTTTAGATGTTAGTAGTTAGTACACCAAGCACCCAAACACTCCACCAATTCACCAAGCCACCTTATAACTCTCATACTCCAATTCGTTCCCAAAAGGAATCGAACCTGGGTCTCCCACTCAATTGAGGAGCCCAGTGACCTGGTTCACCATCAATATTCAATACAACAGATTTTTACAACTAAAAAAGCAAGTAAAATCAATGTCTTCAACTAATAAATCAAATATAGAAGCAGATTTACCAATAGCAGAGGAATCAAAATATTGATGAATGGAGCTACTGATCCTGGCGCGTGGCGTCTGTGGACTCTCCCTTTGGTCAACCGTCTTCGACATTTTGTGAATGTTGAGGTGAGGCGAAGCACGACTAAACTATTATACAAACTTGACTTATGAATAGTTCATTGTTCAAATAAGCAAGTTGGAGTAGCCTATTCAATTCTATTTGAGCTTGCCCTCAATCATATATAACATGGTCAATGATCGACAAAAAAAGAACCAAAAGGTTATAATAAACGAAATAAGCAACTTTAGCTTAGCAGCTACAAACTGTTGGATCGTCATTATGAATTCCAGAAACACAATTTCTCCTACAGAATTACAAAACTTCCTCGTACACAGTGTTGTCTACAGGTGCGATTGTACTCGAGCGAGCTATCTTTTTTCGAAATCTGAATGGCTTGTAGATATTCTTCGCCTTTGATTTTATCCTCTTATTCGGTTTTGAGATGCAGTCACCCATGAGGTTTCATGAATCCCAGAAAAGTGTGAGCGGCACAACTCATATTTATATCAAGTTCAATTGATGATCTGGAAGCAAATTAGCATGTCAGATAAATAAATAAATAAAGGAACTCACCAAGTATACAATAGGTTGTGCAGTAGGCAAATGAAAAATATTGAAGATGTTAACATCATCAATGCCCTTCCACTCCTCCAAGCGGCTATAATTTTTCCTCGTCAAAACTCAAAGAACCCATACATTATCAAGATCCAGGTGATGTAGACACAGACCTGATGGAATCTAAACAAAAGTCACATGAGTTTTTCTTAATATCCAAACTTATTTATAAAGTAACTTCATGCAAAAAGAAGGAAGAAATACATATAAACAATTGTACTAAATGAAAACACAACAAATCAAAGCTCTCTCAAGTTATACATTCCAAGATTTAGAACTTGTAGATACACCAAAAAACACACAACCTGTATAAATATTAAAAGAACCTCTCAATCAGTACATATAAAGATAAATTAATACATGATCAAAGGAAGACAAAATATAGACCAGGAGTCCATAGCCAATGTGACTCACCTGAAAAAATAGTGCAGGTTTGTATAAGTAGAAATAAAAATGCATAGCTCAAAGAAGTACCACGTAAAAAAACTATATATTGTTCTGAAGAAATGTTAGGTATGCAATAATTCCAGAGGATAGTAATTGTCCATTGTTCAAGGTTCTTACTCAGACCCTATAATAATATAAATTGCATGTCTTAGATCTATTCCATGTAAATATTATATCCTGCAAATTACCCAGAACAATAGAAATGCATACATACACATTTGGAAGTGTCTCCTTGGGTTGGTAGGTGTATCCATTTTAAGGATATTAAAAACAGAGAGAGGGGGCAAGGGAGGCATGACAAACAGAGAGAAATATCTAATAGTACCTTCTAATTTTATCAGATTATAGAGTTAAACAATATCTCCACTTGCTGAAAATGCCCTGCCTCCACCCTTCGTAAAAGTATCAAACCACATTTGAGCTACTTTGCCTTGTAAAGAATGAAACCAATAACTCCTGAATCAAGAGTCTTGGCAAGAAATAAAGAAAAATGAAATAGAAAGGAATTGTATATAAATTTGGGGGAAGAGTAATGTTATTTTATGATATAGGTGAAACTACATCTTTTTTTTTCTGGAATGCAAATCAGTAAAAACTCAGTTCTATTTTTCAACGGTGGCATTTAGCAAACCATGAATTATCTCTAGCACCGTAAGCAAGTTAATAGTCAGTACATGTATGAAATAAATGCGCTTTAAATTATAGACATGATAGTTTTTTAGCATTTGATCTGATTATTTTGTTGTGACAAAAGTTTCTCCTGCGATATATGACATAAACTCAATCTTGGTAAACTTAAGCCGAAGTAAAGAGACAGACACGTACCGTTTTCCTGCAAGTGTTTTGAAATGTTCCTATTGTTTTTCGCAACAAAAACATTATTGCCATCACAAAAAAGTGAAGTCAAATGTAGCTATTGTAGATGAACATGATTAAAATTATGTAAGCTCTTCCTCGCTAGCGACAATCAATTTTGAATGGAAGTTAGGGAAGAGGGCTTCTAGAGGGGCTAGTGTTTCTTTGCGTCCATATACTTCACCAGATGCAACGTATATATGTATGTCTTCCCCAAAACCGTGTGCTCTAAACATCTGCCCAACTTCATTTGGACTTGGAGGGCATTTTCCATGCCTTTGTTCCTTGTCAGGATTCTTTGTATGCAAAACATGCCAATATTGTAAGTGATACATCAATAACACGAAACTTCATGTAATTCATGATCTCAATTCTCAGCTCCAATACGTGAGACTCATGTACGTCTTCCACATTCTTCGTATTGTATTTAGTTCTTTCGTTTCTTTCTCTCCAGCTCAATAGTAGCTTCCAGAGAAAGCTGGAACATCATGTTGAAATCTGTAGTGTTAAAAATCGAATATGATCAGCAAGAAATTTATCAGGATGAGAATTCTCAAAATTGCCAAAGAAATCTTCAAGGATGTTCATACTCTTTGATTTAGAAGAAAATCGCATTGAATGGTATTTGTACCTCAAGTGCAACAAAAAGGTAATGCTTGTTTTTCATTCTGATCCTTTGAACTAATTTCATATCCATTTCAAGAATGAGATCAATGAATCTTAAAGCCTGGTAGTTAACTCTGCATCTCAATTTCTGCAAGACTACATCAAGCTGATTTTACAAATGACAATCGAACTCTGCAAGCTGAACAACATGCACCCGAGGATATGCCAAAATAATTGAAAAAAATGGAGCTTCGATTTTAAGTATCTCATCATAAATAGAACTATAAGCATAAAACAACACTTAACTATTAGCGCTCTGAGCAGAGAGTCTTTAGAACTCCAAGAACACATGCAAATGTCTCACTCGAAAGAATTAAGGAAGACAATAGTTTTTGTATGAAAATAAATACATGCTTCTCCTGATAAATGGGCAGGATACAAATCTAGCAGCATTTTTTATTGCATTTCCTTGGAGCACGGATTGTTATGACTTTTAATATCCTTTATGAGAGCTTGATTTATAATTCTTCGGATAGGTACTTTATTAATCAATCCACATCAAAGATCTCCTAGAAGGAGATGTTCAAACTAAACACGTGGGTAGTTCCAAATTCATAATGGCTAGTGTTCTGGTTGGGGCATCTTGAAATAAACATCCAACATAATTTTCTATATCGTGAATTTCCTTTCATTTGTTAGAGTTTGATAAAGTAGATAAGTGATCATGTTGTGCTTCGTTGAGCCTAAATAAATCTTGCTTCGCGCTAAAATTCTTAGATATTAAGAGTCGCACCCACTCTTTTGTATCAACTCAACCAAAAACTAAACACAGATTGAAAGCTTGAAAAGATTTGAACAATACGAACCTAGCGTTCACGTACCTGGATGACAATACAGGCTCACGGACGATGGCGGTGGTTCTGAAAACTTCATATCGGGACAGACAGAAGACAACGAACGTCGAAATCACGGCGATATCCAGGTCAGGGCGGTGGCAGTATCTGACACTCCTAAATCACAGCGAACAGCTCCTAAACAGGGACCGGGTAGTGAAGTTTGCTGAGGTTGGATTGGCTTTTCCTCTTCTTTTCTTTCGAAACGTAATCTTTTATTGTGTTTGCATTTTCCTCTTTTTTTTCTTTTAAAACGTATCTCCACACCCCTATTAGAGTTTCAAACTGACACTTGGCAGTCATGTAATGTGCCACTTGGCAGCAAGAGGAGCAAACAATCCTCCTATTATATAATAAGATTTTAATTCCTCTTGGCCTTTGTTCTTTGAGGCCCAATTAATAATTATGGGTGATTCCCAATCAAAAAAATAATAATTATGGGTAACACTCTTTCATGGGCTACACATTTCGAGTTGGGCCACCTCCACAAAGAATTATTTAAGTCGTCCATCTGAATCTCATCGCACGGACCACCTCTTTCTTTCGTATCTGGCACAATGCAACGGTATATCAGTAGTGGAAGATCACATGCAACAAGTGTGAATTACGTGAGGTAATTCCTCTTGATTATTCTATACTTTTCCTTCATTTGTACCTTCGTTAACCTTGTGCCATTTGCAGATTTAATTCTTCAAGTGGCCATAAATGAGAATTCCTGGTATCATTTGCAGAGTGGTGTTCAAGTGAGTCCGTCAATCTTAATCTTCCATAAACCATAAAAACTTACGGTAAAATATGTGTATTTACGTTCAGGTGTTCGGGCCTTGTGAAGACGATAAACGAAGGGCCGGTGTTTACGTTTATATTCACCCTTTGATAGAGTTCCTTGTTTATTTTCATGCTTTGTTGTTTTTACTTTCCAATCAAGTCTTCCCCTGTTATTGAGTCTGTATTGCTACGTTATTTGTTACATTTTTATTACGGAAAATAGTCTGAACATTACACCGTCCTTCAATGCTTTAATGTGTGTTGTATCATACAATACATTAAAGCATGTGGTACAACACAATAAATACTACTGTACACAGCACTGCATGGTAGCAAAGATAAAATTCTCATACGTCATACAGTTTCATACAAATTTTTATATTAATATATATACATATATATTTAATTAATTAGAAGTTTGCCAAAAAAATATAATGAGGTTATAGATACTGAGAATTAATGCTATACTAAAGTATAACCCCACATATTACGCGATTGCAAATAAAATTATATTAGATTTCTTAAGAGTCTAATACAATTAAAAGTAAATTACATTTAACAATATATATTATTTATAATTTAATAATAAAGACATGATTACAAGTAAATTGAATGAATTGAATTAAATAAGTGTTTGAAACAATTAATCTAAAATAAAATTAATCACGTATATTATTTTTTATCATAAAATTTTTATTTAGGGTGGGTATTTTTTGGGGCAGTGACTTATAAGTTATAACTACATTTCTGAATGAAAAATAGCAGATGCTACAATTCACTTTTTTGAGACATGTGATTTGTCTAGTATGCCCTTTTTTTGTTTTTTTTCCTTCTTAATTATGCTTTGCAAGTCTTGTCCCATCAAACTATTTTCTTTTCTATACTTTATGTTATATATATATAACGGTATACTTTATGTTTTATATATATATAAGCACAGTAAAAATCGAAAAAAAAATGTTGCAACTGAAAGAAATCATAGTAGTATGAAATAATTTTTCAAACATAAAAAATAAAGTCACATTCAAACATTTGTTCTAAAAATTTGCAATTGAAATAGTTGATATAAATCTTCTAATTTTTTATTTTAATAATTACACATGATATTATTATTATAATTTTTGTGCATTATTCAAAATAAAAAATTGCATATGTACCTATAAAAATGCATTGTTCAAGAAAAAAAAATTGTATATACTATACATACATTGCATATATACTAAAAGCATTGCATATACACCAAAATATATTACATACATGCATAAAACATTGCATATACACATCAATTTGCATCTTCAGGACCGATTTGGGAACAAAAAATTGATCGAAAAATTTCATTCTCTATTTTGATTCCATGGTCCATCAAAGATTTAAAGTACCATCAAAATCCCACATCCCACATACCATGAATGATTCAAGAACTTTGTTTTGCAATCACAATTTTGAAAATCCATTTCTCCAAAACCATTATAGATTATCACAAATTAGTAGTAGTTCCACCAACATTACAATGATTCCAATTTAGGCCAAATCAAGAAATTGAATATTTCGACGTTTTTAGTCATGGTCGCTCTGAAGAAACATTGGCTTGGGGTCACTCACAGTACCCGACCCCTCCACAACCGCCTCGAATAGCCAAAGCACGCCATCGCAGCCCCTTCCCCTAGCTCCGCCGCTGCCATCTTGCGGCGTCTTCCATCTTCATTCCACACTAGAACCCTAGATCTATTCCTCCACCACCGCAAAAAAAATGTAAAATCCCCCTCCACCACCGTCGTCATGTAGGTCTCACCAGCATGGAAATCTAGGTCGATCCGTGCTTCAGGACCGCGATTAGACCCGACTGCAACCCGAAGAGGTGCATGGCGCTCGTCATCCTCTGCCATCCCCCGACTGCTTGTTCCATCCCCTTTCAGGCGACGACCGCCACTGTTAACTCACCCACCGCCACCTTGAACGAGGGAAGTAGAGAGAGAGAGAGAGATAAAAGAGATGGGTGGTGGCAGTGGTTTTCATTTTTTTCATACGAAAATGAATTGAGATAAGCGAGAGAAAATTTGGGATGAGAGAGAGAGAACGTAAAATGGGGAATAAGTGTGATATTTGAAATAAAGTGGAGGAGATGATGAGATATTTTGTGTAAAATTTTGATTTGACCAACATTTGATAACAAAAATAAAACCAAAGAAAAACCATCCACCATGAGGGCTAGTTTAGGGAATTAACTACATAGCTTTTGTATATATTAACTATTTAAAAAGTAAATTGTACTCCTAAGCTAGAGGTGTGGATTTTTGCGTACCTCCAAATAAGTATCTCGTATTTTTTACACTATAAAATTTACTGAAAGGTCAAGATCAATCCTAATAAAACTAATGGTTCAAATTAAAATTTATATAATACTACTCTTTCTGTCCACGAAAAGTGTGCTCAGATGGCTGAAACAAGTTTTACAGAAAAATAGATTAAGTACGTCATGGACACAATTTAATCTTTATTATCTAACTATTGTTTAATTACTCAAGTTATCATTATACTTTATTCACAATCAATTATGTTATTCATAAATGGACTTAATCTACATTTCCATATAACATGTTTAAATTCTCTGAGCACACTTTTCGTGGACAAATGGAGTATAAGATATCACAAATACTCCAGCGAATGATACAATCAGTTCTATATTTAATGTTTCATTTTATGTTTTATAATGCAGATGAATGATACATGAAATATTTAAAAAAATTAAAAAAATATATATATATATATATATCAACGAACCGTCACGTTTTGAGTCTATGTACTAAAAAATCATAAAATAAAATATAATTGAAACATAAAAAAAATATCAGAGAGGAATAGATCTAAAATTCCAATGAGGAGTAATTGTTGAATTATCCATATATTCAAATGCCTATATAATTCATTATTCATCCCACGTTGAATATTATTATTATTAATTTTTTTTTTTTGCACAACGTTGAATTATTATTGATGATGGTTTTTATTTGTTAACTAGAACACAACTTTTTTTATGTTTTCAAAAAGACCTGCACCTGCACTGGCCGATGCGCGTTTGCAGTAGGTTCGGTCTCTTTGTAGTTCTTTACAATTGAATTTTGTTTTGAGACTCAGCGACATGAATTTAGGACTTTGTAATATACGTCAAATATTAGTTGAAGTTTTCCACATACAGTTTTCAAATCCTATAAAATATATTTATACACTTATTTTTACAAAATTTAATACAATCGTATCATCACCACTTTTCTTCTACTCATTTATTATCTCTCATATTTTTATCTCATCTAATATAATATAATAATATAATATAAATTACTATTATATATTAATTTGACATAAATAAAAAATCTCATCCTACTAAAATCTCAAAACAAACATATACTTTTTTCGCACACCTAAATCTCGAAATAAGCATAGTTTATTGGTTCATATTAGTACGTTTCAACATTGCAATTGAGATAGGTCCAGAAGCAATAACACGTGGTTTTACAAATTCTAGGCTGTTTCTAAATCGATTTTGGATTTCTACACAGATTTCCAGAATCCACTTTTTGAGGCGTTAATATTAGAATCACATTTAATTTTGACACAGTTTAACTCATATATAGTCATATTCTATACGTTTTCGGTTAGATTAACATTGATCATCTTGTCAAAATGACTTAGTTCAAGTGGTTAGAGTACTACTACCTAGACCAATAGATCTTGGGTTCGAGACATGCTGCCCCCCTTTATTGGGATTTAATGGTGGATTTTTCACCTCGCCCTCTATAGCTCTGTAAGCTCGAGATCTTGAAAAATGTGGATGAAACTTTAGTGTGGAGTATTGATCATGTTCAAAAATGCTGCAATACTGCAAGCGAGCGAGCGTTGACCTCCTTGTCCTCACGCTTGGATTGGAGAAAATGTTGTTGTCAGGAACGGATCTACAAGGGTACATGGGGGTACATTTGTACCCCCAAATTAGAAAAAGTTATGCTAATATTCCATATAAAAATTAATGTTCAAAAAATACTGCAATTTGTTTATACCCCTTTCCCTGTCCTCACGCTTGGATTGGAAAAGATGTTGTTGTCAGGAACGGATCTACAAGGGTACATGGGGGTACAGTTGTACCCCCAAATTAGAAAAAGTTATGCTAATATTCCATATAAAAATTAATTATATGGTTACTGCAATTTGTTTATACCCCATTTCTAGTTACTGCATTTAGAGTTGCCCAAAGGAACCGGAATTGGCGGTTCGAACCGGAATCGGAACCGAATAAACTGGAACCGGAATCGGATAAACTGGAACCGTGAAGAACCGAAACCGAAACCATATATTACACGGTTCGATTCCGGTTCCAGCTCATACGAAACCGTAACCGGCGGTTCCGCGGTTCCGAACCGGAACCGGCCGTTGGAACCGAAATATGACCGTTGGAACCGGCGGTTCCACGGTTCCGAACCGTGAACCGCCGGTTCCTGCCTACCGTTGGACCGAAATATGACCGTTGGAACCGCCGGTTCCGCCTTTTTTTGCCTTTTTTTTTAATCAATGGTTGAGATTGAGTCAAATGTTACAGTTTTTGATCCAATGGTCGAGATTTAAATGAAAGTTACCGTTTTTTTTATTTTTTTTATTTTCTCAAACTCTATAAATACCCCTCATTTGTATTCATTTTCTTGCATCAACTTGATCCAAATTGATCAATTCTTCTTCATCTCTCTAATTCTCTTGTTCTAAGTTCTAAGTTCTAACTTTATAAATTATAAGCTTCATTAAAGTTCATAATTCATACTTCATATATTATCTATATTGATATATTTTATACATTATAGTATATAGTTTATATTATTATTATATACACTTTACTTTACTTTACTTTATATTTTATATTACATAAAATAAAATGTCAAGAAGAGGAGAATCATCATCTTCTAGAGGAGGAAAAGGAAAGAGTCCGATGACTTCCAATTTTCCTCCACCTCCTCCTCCTACTGAACAATTCAATATTCCATGGAGTGTGGAGGAAATAGAAGCGAGTCTTGGTCCCAGTTATGCGGATGCCACTTTTTCAAATGAAGAATTTCAACAACCTCGTGGTGGTACTCAAGAAAGTACTCATGGTCATGGTCCTCATGGTCATGGAAACGAAGAAAATGTGGAGGAGGAGGAGGTCATTCCACCTCAAGGCGGAGAAAGAAAATGTAGAGTTCTTGCATCCGAAATATTCACCATTCACTTCAAAAAAGTGGCAACCGATGAGGTAAATATATTTAAAGTTTATTGTACTATTGCACTAGTGTTTATCATTTTGAGAAAGGTGGTGGATATGGAACATTTAAAAAACACTTGTTGGTAAAACATAAAGAAGTCTTGGGAATGACTACATCTCAAACGCAACTACGTGGATTCACGGCGTCTTCTGAAGGTGGTGAAGTAAGTAATCCTACTAGTTTATTTAGATATAATGTTAAGGTTGCTAGAAGATAATTAGCTAAACTTATTTTTTCTAAACATCTTCCTTTTCGTTTTGCAAATGATCTTCGTTTTGAAAAATGGGTTACTACGGCTTATAATCCTTCGGCCAAAAAAAATTCACGATCTTCTACTACTCGTGAAATTGATAAAATGGCTAAAGAAATAAGAGATGAAATGACTATCATGTTTTCTAGATTAACTCAAAAAATTTCTATATGTTCGGATATTTGGAGTGATCATTTTCAAGAGCATAATTATATGGGCATTACTTGTTGTTGGTCCCGGTGAAAACGAGTCTTACACGTGTATGGGGGGGGAATACACGTGTTCGCTGATTTTAAAACTTTTTTTTTTCTTCGAGGTCACTTGGGTCGACAATCCTCAAGATTAGGTTAGAGAAGACAGATCGCTCTGAGTCAAAGTCTCTTGAGAGAGTGATCCCGAAATCGCTTTCGGATACCTCGGATAATCCCAACCGAGTCCTGAAGTGTCGAGATCCCGAGTTGCTTGGATCGATAACTAACTTCATCAATCCTCGGAAGAGAGTTCGGTTTGGTAACTATCTGTTCTAGCTTACTCGGTCGTCTTGAAATGGTTGGCCCTTAGTTTATACTCGTTTTAAGCTTTCTTTGAAAACCTTCCTTATGAAATAGTGATTGAGCCGTGATTCACTTATGCAACTTCAGCCGATTGATTCCAACGAATATCGATGAAAAGTATGCTTTCAAAATCGAGTCAATGCAAATAGGTTAAGCCGCGATAAGGAAAGCAATAAAGAACACAACAGTTATAGTGGTTCGGAGACTCAAGCTCCTACATCCACTCTCCCCGACTCTTGAGAGAAATTCACTATCAACCGAAAGCTTTGAGACTACCTCGTAGTTTACTTACTCAACTTCGTACTGAGTTTTGACTACTCCACGTGGTTTACTTACTCAACCCGACCTTGAGTTTTTACACTACCTCCGTAGTTTACTTACTCAATCACACACAAGCTTTGACTACCCCAGTGGCTTACTAACTTCTCCTCTAGAGTTTTCGACTACTCCGCGTGGTTTACTAACTCTTTACAACTCTACTCACCAACAAACACACTCCAACTACCTTCTCAAAGGTTTGAGGTTTCTTGGTTGGTTTCAACTAGGATGAGATATCCTTTACAATGAAGCACAATGCAAAGGGTTAGGATATCTCGACTAAGCTTTGGATAAATCTTATCAAGCTAGGCTTAGTAAAGTGAGCTCTCTTCAATATAGAAGCACTTGGGATATTCAAGGTATTTAAGTGCTTTAACTTTTGCAAGAATAAGTTTGAGCTCTTGAGTTATGTATAAATTTCCCGTAACCTTACTATGTAGAGGGTCACCAAGATTTATAGGCATACACCAAGGTTACTCTTGAAAACTATCCGTTGGAGAGATAACCGTGAGTTCCCTCTTATGGTGTGTGAGAAATGGCTATATTTAGGGTTTGAAACTCCCTAACACGTTTTTAGGCAATAAATTTTTCATGTAGCCGGTCTTCACTTTTTTCGATGGAACTTTCGTTACATCCGACATCTTTTTTTTGACTGTCCTTTACCGATTAATCGATTATGGGTACGATGTCGTCTTCCTCTTTTTGACTTTTGTCTCCATAAAAAGGTAGACACCTTTCAATCCGGCTCTTTTTGGTTACAAACTCGAGTTTGATATAACCTTAACAACAACGACTTAGTTCCTCTTATGCTGCGTTTGAATGTCTTGGCAATATCTAACTTTCTAAGGTATCGCGTTTCTCTCGATGTGCATCCTTGGATAGATATATTGATTGCCTCGGAACATTCGGTTCATCTTTTGAGCATTGATGCATTCTTGGAGTCTTGATAATTCTTTTGTCTTCGATATTCTTGATCTTCAAATACTCGATCTCGATCTTGTGTCTTGAGTCTTACGAGTCTTGAGGTCTTCTGAGTCTTGAGGGTCTTGAGTCTTGAGTCTTGATTTATCTTGGTGATATCTTGAGTCTTCATCTTGAGTCTTAGTTCTCGGTTTCCATCTTGAGTCTTGATATCTCGATTTCATCTTTGAGTCTTGAAGACTTGATTTCATCTTTTGGCTTTCGATATCTTGAAAACTTATCTTGAGTTCTTGAGTCTTGAAACCTATCTCACGAACTATATCTGGTATACATTTTTGCGAGATAACATCCACGGAATACTCTAAAAGTTGAATCCCGACTCATCTATCAAGATCATTCTTGAACATGTCATACTCGGGGTTTTGGGATCTTAATCAAAATCATATAATCTTTTATTAAATTCATCTCCCAACAATTTCTCCTTTTTGATGATGCCAAAACCTATCTTATTCTGTACATATAACCTATACTTTCGGGTTTCATTTATCCTATTACAAGATTGGTTATGTCTCTCAACAATTACTTGAAAGAATGAATCTCCCAACAATTTCATCACCAAACAACGATGTCGGGCATATCAAATATAAAGACATGTAAAATAAGATAATGAGATATTATCTTTTGAGCATAATGATAAATCTTCATTGATGATAAGTGTACCATTACAGACACAATGAATTTATCAAACAAAATCAAAAAGACAAAAATTTAAAGAATACAAAATCTTACGAGTCTTGATCTTTAGTCTTGATTCGGCTCTTCGGTCTTCCTTTCTTGTTTTGCTTCATTTTTCGACTTCATCGTTGGGCACTTCCGGATCAAACATTCCGAAGAATCTCTTCTTGACTCATTTCTTTCCTCGATGATGTCCGGATTTTGTTTCGATTAGGGCCTAATGACCCGGTAGATTAAGCGATTTCTTGCGTAATGGCCTTTTTCATTTACCAAGCCATTACCAAGTCTCGGAGGAGGATAGGAATATGGACTGGGGGCTACTATCTGTACTCCACCTTCATCCGCAAGGTTAATCCAGCTTTGTAGATACTTTGGATAAAAGGTGAGAAGATATTCAATGAAAGCTTCGTTCTGGTCTGAGCCTTCCCCTCTCCATTCCCTGAGAACATCATAATTGAACCAGAAGGTTCTCTTCACTTCTTCCCACATGTCGTTGAGTTTAATGGGCATCCATTTATCAACATGGGGCCACTTCAACAGTAGCTTTCGATGTTCCTTCCTCTTGCTCAAAACTTCACGAAGTCACTCCTTCGCTTCGCTCTTCGTCTATCTTCTTTTTCTACGATCCGCAGAGGTTCCCGAGGCCCAAGCGGCTGCTTTTCTTAGCTTGTTCTTTTTGGAGTGTCATCAGAGCCTCTCTGGTGTTGAAGACTTTCTTCTGAGGTTGAGACTCAGATTCCTCTGCATCTTCATCATCCAGAACCAACTTTCTCTGGATTGGCTTAGAAGCCTTCGCACGCTTGCTTACAGGTTGAACAACGCCCAAGGCTTTCCTCTTCATAGGCAGTTCAGCACCAGCCTGGCTTGTTCCAACCTTAGTTCTAGCACTCAGTTTCTCTCTTGCAACCTCAAGCTTGGTTTGCTCAGAAACTCGAATGTAGACAGGCTTCTCTACTTGAGCAAATTTTAACTTCTCAGTAGCACCGACTTCTTTAAAGGCTTGGGCTAGATTGTACATTTCAAAGATCTTTCACGAGCCTTCTTTTCCAAAGTCGTGCCATGAACTTCCCGAGGTCTCACCTTCCCTTCCCCTTCTTGCACCGTAGTTTGGAAGAAGTCCGGAGAGATGTGTCCATGTGATACTTTGTTCTTTGCTCACACAATGGATCTCTCTGCTTTAGCTGATCTTGCTCATCTTCCATTCTCCTAATGTGGTTCTTAGCCCGCAGACAGTTCTTCGATATGTGAGCAACCGGCGGAGAGTGCATCTTTAAGCATCTTTGTCATCTTGGTCATGAGCACCGAGCTCATTTCCTCAACAAATAGATTTGATCGGCACCTCATTTTTCTCTGTCGGTTTCACCTCTAGAAATTGATTAACTCACGGTGCTTTTGTTTCATTTCAAAGACTTAACTCAAGCGTTGACTCCTCCCAGCTTTTCATTGACTTTTTCTTCCATGGAGGTCATCCGAAAGTGGTCGGTGTTTTGTATCTGCACGATTCAAGAATGGCTAAGTCCTTCCATTATTTGAGCTTGATTGGCAACGTTGCTTCCATCCGAGTAAGTTTGATCGACATTGGCTCAATCTTCTCAAGTTTCTCCATGATTGGAGTGAGATCAATCAATCTCGGCAGACCTTCTGCCATTTGTTTGATCATCCCGAGCTCCGGTCTCAATTGAGCCTCGATCGATTATCGACATTTGAATTAAAGATAGTACTTTGATAATTTGGCATAATTATTAATAGTGCCAAAATGTACACGAAGAGTGCTAGCTTCGAGTCCCGAGTTGATCGACAACAAAAGTCTCTTTTTTCGTTTGGAGGCCCGATCCTCGGCATCTCCCTGTTGGTCCCCATCTCCATCTTTGGATTTGTCTCCGTGCTTTCGGGGCACCAACCTCGATTGCTTTCTTCTCGGCTAGCTTCCTACTTGAACCAGCTCATCAAAATCGAATTTTTCATCCCGAGCTTTGTCCTTCAACCACGAGAAGTCGGTCGGGAAAAATTTGTCTCCTCATTCCACGGTCTTCCCCTCTGAAATGAATATCAAGCATCTCGGGAAGAGTCGATTGAGAATATACCTTTGTCGTCATGTCCCAAGAATATATCTTGCGGATCGGTATGAGCCGAGCTCAGTGTATCGGTCAAGGATGAACTGCCCCCTTGCTCCCTCCACTTCGCCTTCTTGATTTCGCCCTTCTTCCATCTCGGGCTCTCTCGTTCAAGAGAAGCCCGGCTAAGGATCAGCGGGGTCACTTCGGGAGCTCATCGGTACATTTTGCTCCCCGAACTTTCGTGAAAGATCCTCCTTTGTGCATTGGTCCTCGCTTGCATCCGAGCGGGTTCTGAGGCCCGAGCCGCATTTCCTCAAGATGAGTCCGAGTTGCTCGTGGGGATCCCCGCACATCTTTCGGGATCGACTCGGGTTTCTTCACCGAGCACGTGACATCCGAGGTAGGCATCTCCGAGGTCTGAGCTCCTTTAAAAATTTCGAGAAATTTTATCCAATCGAGTGATGTCTCGAAAGCACCTCGTAAAAGACACGCTCCTCGGTCGATCTTATGTCCTTGAGATAACCTCGAGCTAAAGACTTGTAATGGTGAACTCGAAAGGTTGGCCCTCGGGTTGTCTCTCCTCGGAATCATTCCTACCTTATTCGGTGAGAACCACCAATCTTCTGCGCTTTGGGCGAGGTTCTTCTTGCCTCATCGGTTTTGCTCCTTGCTCCATTTTTTTGCCTCAAATGAACCTTCCCCGGGTTTGTTGGGTCTCTTTCTCGGCGACCCCGAAGGTGATTCTACCTTCTTTTCTCTTTTCCCTCGAATGGCTTTGCTTCTTCACGGCAATAATGGGCTTGAAGAGAAATTTTGGATTTAGGGAATGGGGTTGAATTGGCGAAGATATCCTCCTCCTCTTCTCTGCACATCTCCAAAATCTGAAGTAATTTTGGTGGCATGGTGGATCTTGCCTTTCATCGTGATTTCCCCATTGACTCTTTTTATGATCTTGGCTTGCTCGGGCACCATATGGACTAAGAATTTCAGCCGGTTGAAGTCGGTGGTGGGAGATGCCTCGTCGCCGCCATCAATCTGAGCTTGAGTACTAATCACTCCAAAACTCCCCTTGAAGACTCATGACGCTCTTTGCTCACAATATCCATCAAAACCTGCGATATTGTGGCTTTAGGTGCTTCTTGTGCAAAGTTGCCTCAAACTTCCGCAGTTCTCGGCAATCCTATCTAGGTACTCCTAGCTCTACCCGCATATACATCGCAGGATCCTCTCTATCGCATAACTCAAACACATCATTCATTTTTTAGGAATAATGTACATCTCCCTCTCAAAATCGGCGTATTTTGATGAGTGCTCTAGATGAGATACGATGTCGAAGAGTGCATACAATCTTCTTCATCTATTTTCAAATTGCGGATGAATTCGATTACCTCTTTTGCGAACTCCGGTGCAGTCGGTTTGCGACTAGATGGGTGAGTTTAGCCAGTCGGATCATATGCAGAGCCTCCTCTTCTGGCTTTGAGTTGGTTGTGCTTTCAAGTGAGACAATGAACTCGTACCATGGCTTATTGGTTATGGCTAATCTCTCGAATACGGTTGGGGCCATTTTAAAATATGATTGAAGAATGTGACGCTTTTTAGGTTTTTCGCGATTTCACGGGCAAAGGGATTTTAGTTACAGAGTATTTGGGAACGAAGGGTTTGATAAAATTTCGGCTTGAATGGCTTAAAGAGGTATAAATAGCTTCGAGATCGTGGAGAATCGTGTTGGTTAGGTGAAAAGCAACGGTTGAGATTAATCTCCGATTAATCGGGTATATGAACCGACGATCTCCAGTAAGCCGCCAAAAATATCCTCATTGGTCAATAATGTGGCGAGCATTAAATGGATGTTGTCCTTCTTCGAATTTAAAACGATCCATGAAAAAACATTCCTCAGGTGTTTTGTATTTTTTGGAATGATTTATGAGTTTTTACTTAAGCAATAAATGGGTCACATGAGTCATTACCTCTTCAGACTAATTTCCCTCTATCAGTCTTCTTGATCTTGACCTTGATAAAATGTCGATATAATCTTGAAATCTTGAAAGGGTTCAAAGATCTTCTTGAGCAATCTTGACCTTCAAGAAATCTGAGTTTCACGAGACTCGATTCAAGATTCCATTTTATCCTGAGTTTCTCGTGAGAGTTCGAGAGAGTTCATGCATCTGAAAATCTTCAATTTTGATTTACTTTATACACCGGTTCTAACATCCCTAATTCAATCGAAAAGTTCCTGAAATCTTGATTCACCCAAAGGTTTAGTCAAGATATCGCTCTTTTGCCTATCGGTATGATTTTTTCTCCATCCTTATGTCCTTTTTTCGACATGATCTCGATGAAGTGATGTCCGATATCCACATGCTTGCATCGGTGTGTAATACCGGATTTTTGTGAAATAGCAATGGCGCTTATTATTGTCACAAAATATTGGTACTTCATTAGCCACAACTTTATAATCCCTTAATTATTATTATGCGAGCGAAAGAATCGAAAGCAAACACTTTCTCCAAACATGTATTAAACCTTCGTAAGATGGTTGCTCTTGAGGTCCGTTTCTTTGAAAACCAAGATATCGGTTTGCTTCCTAGAAATTGACAAGTTCTGTTGTGGACTTTTCATCAATTCTGCAACCTCCATAGTCGACATCGAGTAACCCGCTTAATTCAAGGTTATCATCACCGGATACCATAATCCTCTATTCACTTTGTGCCCTTAAGATATCTCAAGATCTTTTTGGCGGCCTCCATGTGACTAGTCTTAGGATTATCTTGGTATCTTGCACATATCCCAACAATAAATGTTATATCCGCCTACTTGTCGTGAGATAGAGCAATGATCCAATGATTCATCTATAATCGGTATGATTCACCGATTTGCTTTCCGATCGGGATCCATCTTGTAGTTAGTATTCATAGGAATCCTAATCGAAGTTGCAATCTCGTACACCATATTTGGCAATCGGATCTCCGTGTACTTTGCTGGTTGATGAATATTCCTTCCTTTGATTGTTTCACTTGAAGACCTAGAAAGAAATTCATCTCTCCCATCATTGACATCTCAAACTTGCCTTTCATCGATGTTGAAAACTTTTCACACGGTGATGGTTTGAGATCCAAAAATGATGTCATCAACATATATCTGAACCAAGAAGATATCTTCCCCATCCTCTATCCCGAACGAGTTCTATCAATCATTCTTTGACAAAACCATGGTCGATGAAAAATCGAGAAAGAGTATCATACCATGCTCTGGTGCTTGCTTGAGACCATACAAGGCTTTTTTCCGAGCACAGAACTTGGTCATTCTATTTGAAGCCGGGAGGTTGTTCCACATAAACCTCTTCTTTAAGCACACCGCTCGAGAAATGCACTTTTCACATCCATTTGATAGATCGAACTTCATGTGGGCAAAGATATGCAAGAAACAATCGATGGCTTCTAGTCTTGCAACAGGTGCAAAGGTTTCATCATAATCCAAGCCTTCTTCTTTGGGAATAACCTTGTGCAACTAGCCTTTTGCCTTGTTTCTTACAATGTTGTTGTTTTCATCTCTTTTATTCTTGAAAACCCACTTGGTTCCAATGACATTGTGCCTTTCAGTTCTATCTACCAACTCCCATACTTCATTCCTTGAGAATTGATTCAAATTCATCTTGCATAGCAAGAATCCAATAAGAATCTTGTAGAGCTTCATTAATCTCAAAGAGTTCTTTCTCCGATAGGAAGCGGCCCGAGAATAGTGCACTCTCACCATGGAACCTTCTTGTCTTAACACCTTCGGTTAGATCACCCAAATCGACTTGTAGGATGACTATCTAACCATTTCCTTCTTGATGTTCCCCCTTCAATAGTATCCTCAACATTTAAAATGTTAGGCTCGATTAAATCAAAAACTCGGGGAACAACAGAAAGGAGAAAGTGAATCATCTTCCTCGGAAATTCTATTCGAACATTGTCGAGAGATTTTGTTCCCCTTTGGTTGATAGATTCAGAATTTGCCTCACCGTGACCACATCTTCATTGGCATCACATACATTTGAGTCCAACTAGTGTCTGCTTGATTGGTCACCTTTTGGAGTGTTGGTTTTCCCGAGTCTCACCATCCTCGATTTCCATCCCGAACTTCTTTATCTCGAAGTCTCGAGTCACTCCGGTCATAGATAGTGACTGACTTCTTCTTTTTTCGTTCGATTGATGATTTATCTTTTTGTTTCAGAGCTTAATCTGGTGATCCTCTTGGTCAGTTCATCTGCGATCATGTTCTGTTTCTTCGAACACAAATAGTGTCATCAAAAAACAACATGAGGTGTTTCCTCCACAATAAAGTCCTACAGTTGTAAACTCTCGAAAGCTTTATCGACTTCGAATATCCTAAGAATATTCCTTCATCGCCTTTTACTATCAAAAAGTTTTCAACCCATCTTTTACCATTATTGTGTATGAAACACACTTGCAAATAAACACACGAAAAGAAAGAAACAAGAGGCTTCCTTTCATTCCAAAGCTCATAAGGTGTTTTGCCTTGACTCTTGGTCAAGATGGATCTATTCCGTGAGTAGCGTGCAGGTGTTGACAACTTCAAATCAAAATCTTTTAGGAATATCGACCACTTATCATTGTCCTTGCGAACTTTTCTTCGTCCTGTTCCTTCTTTCAAAGAACACCATTTTGTTGAGGGGTCCTTTGCGGTGATGTTTCATGAGAAATTCCATTTGTTTTGCCAATCGATATAATATGATTTATAAATTCGTTCCTTTGTCGGATCCGATTTTGACCACACTCGATTTTTCTCAATCTTGAGCCTTTTTCAAGAACTCTGGCGAAACTATCGAGTCTCTTTCTTCTTGAAAGAGAATATGACCCAAGTATATCTCGAGTAGTCATCAACTACTACCAATGTGTATTTCCTGCCATTAGTGCTCACAGGTGTTATAGGACCAAAAAGATCCATATGAAGTAATTGAGGTATTCTTTCAGTAGAAATCTCAACTTTACTTTTAAATGATGCTCTTATATGTTTGCCTTTCTGGCATGCATCACAAATATGTTCCTTACTGAACACTTCGTTAGGTAACCCTCTTACAAGAGCTAATCTTGCAAGCTTGTTCAGGGTTTTGAAATTTAGGTGATTCATTCTTTTATGCCATAACCAACTGGTATCTGTGGAACTTTTAGCAACTAAACATGTATCTTTAGGAGTTGAACTCCAATCAGCAAGATACACATTCCCTTTTCTTGTACCAGTCAGTAGTACTTTCTGTGATGTATCATCTTTCACAAAACATAAGTTCTTAGAGAACTCAACATTAAAACCTTTATCACAGAATTGGCTAATTGAAAGCAAGTTATGCTTCAATCCAGATACATATGAAACACCATGGATATGCACTGAGTCGATTTCCAAAGTTCCATATCCTTGATCATCCTGGAGTTATCTCCAAAAAAGTGATCTGTGGGCCTCTTTGTTCAACATAGTCACCGAAATCTTCTTGTATCTGTCATATGTCTTGAACATCCACCGTCAAGATACCATATATCGAGGAGCTTTTTTTTCTCTCTCCTCGCCATTGCCATGTGATCTTTAGTCGATTCGGTGCCCTTTTGTTTTCCTCCCGAAAAACAATTTAATTCTTAGGTACCCATTTGTGTAGGGGTCCTACAAGGTTAAATGCACACTTTAGGGATCCAAATCTTTTTAACAACTCTAATCACTTTAGAGTGGTGATCCGTCTTCCATAAACATCTACATACACATTTACTACTTTGGGTGCCTTAGCGTTTTCACATGTATAGTCTTGGCTTTAAGATGAACATGGGCTTTTGAATTCTTCTTTGGTTCAAGCCTTTTGTTCCATTGCTTTGGCTTATGTGCAAATCGGGTTCGAATCTTTGTTGACTTGGGTTCGGGTAACCTTTACCCTTAGGCAAGTGGGGTTTAGGTTGGTTTGATCTTGAAATATGGGTCTTTCAAGATATCGAGGACTTGGTCTCTTCATTGAGAATATCTCTTCTTTGAGTGTTTCTCTTCTCGAAGATTCCTCTCGATGGTTGATGTAGATCCTTTCAAGTTTGCATTCTTAGCCCGAGGCTTTGAAGTACTTGCTCGAAATTTTCCAATCGACGCTCGGGTTTTCTAGCCTTCACCGAGGTTTGGGCTTTCCTAACACGATCATTCGGTTTCTTTAACCATAGGTCCTTTTCCCTTGTCTACAACCTTGGGCATTTCTTCATTTGAAGTGTAGGTGCCACTTATTTAACAAAAGATTGTCTTCTTGCTACTTGATGCAAAGATTCGGATGACCTTGTGAGGTTCCCCGAATGTATCCCAATCCGTATTTTTTATAGTGGCGGATCTCTGGTAACTCAATTTCATCTATTACTTTAGATGCATTATTCAATAGAGTTAACTTCTTCATGCACTATCCTCACAGTTCTGTAGAGTTTCATGCTTCTCAGAGAGGTCATTGAACTTAGTTCTGATTAGCTGAATTTCTTCAGTGGATTTCTCTAGCTTTTCAGTTAGGGTCTCTATCAACTTTTCTTTCTCCGAGGGTTGTACTTTCAGAACATCCAGTTCATCAAGAGCTCCATAAATTGAGAAGTGATTTCCGCTTTTGCTAGAGTCTTTCCATTTTAGATTTTTGACATTCGATTCCTTATTACGCTCTTGAGTTTTATTTAGCGATCCTTGCAAAAACAAAGATAGTCCTTCATCGATTCTCAAAAGAATCCATCAGGTCAAAATGATTGTTTTCAGTGGAACTTGAAAACTCTTGTGCTAGTGTAGGAGCAACAACAGAGACAAAAGAGTTTACCTCCTCAATGGCCATCAGACAGATGTCATCACTTTCACTGTCTGAGAATATCTCATCCAAGAGCTAGATTCCTCTTCGTAGTGTTCTTCTTCTGCAACCATGGCCTTTTTGCTTGAGAACTTCGGTCTCTTTTAGCTTGTCTTTCTCTTCTCTCCCTTAGCACTCAACTCGACAATCATCTTTGAAGTGACCTTTCTTCGACAATTATAGCATCTGTTGGCATCATCATCCTGATCATTTTCTTCTTTGGACTTGAGTCCTTTTTTCGGATGAAGATCCTTCACTTTCAGTCCTTCTTCTTCTCGATTGATCTCATCCTCGGGTTTCTTCTGGTACTGTGGTTCTGTAAAAAGCTTTTGTATTTTCCAAATCTACTATTAAGTCTGTCAAACCTCCTTGCCATCGATCTTAGCTTTTCCTCAAGCTCATCCCGATGTTTTGGCATGGGGGTTCTCGAGACTTTTTAGTTTTATTGGTTTTTATCTTTGGCTTTTTAAAGCCACATTTTTACTTGATGAAGAATCATCTTTCTTTGTCGACCCTTTTGGATTTCTTATCAATTACAAATTCATAGGCTTTATTTCGAGAGAAGACTTGTTGGTATGGCATTGAACTAATGTTCTTGGTGTTTTCAATCACCATTTTATGAATATCTCATTTCTTAGAAAGACCTCTAAGAATTTTCAATGCCACTTCTCTTTGTGGATATTTCTTTCCAAGTGCATTTAGATCATTCATGATGCTAGTGAATCTGACTTCCAATTTGTCTATTGATTCACCATCATCCATTTCAAAACTGTCAAACTTTCCAATTGCCACTGAAAGTTTGTTTTCTTTTATATGATATGTGCCTTGGCACATAACAGCTAGTGTATCCCATATCTCTTTAGCGATATATAAAAAGAGAGATCATTCCCATCACACCATCATCAATTGTACTGTATAGTGTGTCTTTTGCAATGTAGTCTAGATTGACTAACTTTCTCTCCTCAGGAGTTAGTTGGTCATCAGACTTAGGAAATTCTGCTCTAGGATCAATTCTCTCATCTTCTTCCTCCTGATTCACCAAAGAATTTGAATGGTCCTTGAGAAACCACTCTCCACATACGCTCATGTTTGGAATACAGATGTGCCTGCATTCTCAGTCTCCATAGATCATAGTTCTCTACTGAGAACATGGGAAGTTTTTTTGAAGACATTTTTCTGATCTTTTGAAAAGAACAAAAATTTCAGCAAATAAGATCAGTTCAGATAGACCACAAGTATTTTTGAAAATAAAACTTTGGTTAACACAAAGGGGTCAAGTTGAACCAATTGCTCGATACCACTTGTTGGTCCCAAGTGAAAACGAGTCTTACACGTGTATGGGGGAATACACGTGTTCATTGATTTTAAAACTTTTTTTTCATCGAGGTCACTTTGGGTCGATAATCCGAAAGATTAGGTTCGAGAAGCACAGATCGCTCCGAGTCAAAGTTCTCTTGAGATGTGATCCCGGAAATGCTTTCGGATACCTCGAGATAATCCCAACCGAGTCCTCGAGTGTAATGAGATCCCGAGTTGCTTGGATCGATATTCAATCTCTATCAATCCTCGTAAGAGAATTCATTTTGGTAACTATCTGTTCTAGCTACTTTCGACCGTCTTGAATGGTTGGCCTTTAGTTTATACTCGTTTTTAAGCTTTGTTTAAAACCTTCCCCTTATGAAATAGTGATTGAGGTTTGGCGATTCACTTATGCAACTTCAAGGATTGATTCCAACCAATATCGATGAAAAGTATGCTTTCAAAATCGAGTCAATGCAAATGATTAAGCACATATAAGGAAAGCAATAAAGAACACAAGTAGCTTATAGTGGTTCGAGACTCAAGCTCCTACATCCACTCTCCCCGACTCTTGAGAGAAATTCACTATCAACTTCGAAGCCGAGGACTACCTCGTAGTTTACTTACTCAACTCGTTACTGAGTTTTACGACTACTCCACGTGGTTTACTTACTCAACCCGACCTTGAGTTTTTCTCGACTACCTCCGTAGTTTACTTACTCAATCACACACAAGCTTTCAAACTACCCCATGGCTTACTAACTTCTCCTCTAGAGTTTTTCCGACTACTCGCGTAGTTTACTAACTCTTTACAACTCTACTCACCAACAAACACACTCCAACTACCTTCTCAAAGGTTTGGGGTTTCTTAGTTGGTTTCAACTAGGATGAGATATCCTTTTACAATGAAGCACAATGCAAAGGGTTAGGATATCTCGACTAAGCTTTGGATAAATCTTATCAAGCTAGGCTTAGTAAAGTTAGCTCTCTTCAATATAGAAGCACTTGGGAAATTCAAGGTATTTCGAATGCTTAACTTTTGCAAGAATAAGTTTGAGCTCTTGAGTTGCGTATAAATTTCCGTAACCTTACTATGTGAGGGTCACCAAGATTTATAGGCATACACCAAGTTTACTCTTGAAAACTATCCGTTGGAGAGATAAACCGTGAGTTCCCTCTTATGGTGTGTGAAAAAACGGCTATATTTAGGGTTTGAAACTCCCTAACACGTTTTTAGGCAATAGACTTTCATGTAGCCGGTCTTCACTTTTTTTTGCGTCTGGAACTTTCAGACATCCGACATCTTTTTTTTTTGACTGTCATTCAAAATCAAGATGGTACGTGCGTCATCGTCTTCCTCTTTTTTTGACTTTTGTCTCCGGTAAAAAAAGGTAGACACCTTTCAATTATCTTTTTGGTTACAAACTCGAGTTTGATATAACCTTGGTGGTAACAACACCCGACTTAGTTCCTCTTGTAAAACGTTTGAATGTCTTGGCAATATCTAACTTTCGGAGGTATCGGCGTTTCTCTCGGTATTGCATCGCCCGGATAGATATATTCATTGCCTCGGAACATTCGAGGTTCAGGTAAATATATTTAAAGTTTATTGTGGTCTTGCACTAATTCTTATCATTTTCGAAGGTCTTGATCTTCAAATATTTAAAAAACTTTCTTGCGTCTTGACATAAAGAGTCTTGAGGAATTCCCCATCTCTTGGGTCTTGGATTCTTGAGTCTTAAAAGAGTCTTGATTTATCTTGGCCTATCTAGTTTCATCTTTGATATCTTGATTCTCGATTTCCATCTTGAGTCTTGATATCTTATTTTCATCTTGAGTCTTGAGACTTTCGTTTCATCTTTGAAACTTATCTTTTGAAAAATCTTGAGTTCTTGAGTCTTGATAATCTGAACTATATCTCCTGACTATACATTTTGCGGATAACATCCTCAATACTCTAAAAGTGAATCGACTCATCTATCAAGATCATTACTGAACATGTCATACTCAGGGGTTTTGGGATCTTAATCAAAATCATATAATCTTTTATTAAATTCATCTCCCAACACTTGTCATTGGATTGATGATACGTGGACAATTCAAAAACGTTTAATTGCATATAGAGAGTTTGATACTGAGCATACGGCCGCAAATATTGCTCTAAAAATTGTCTGGTTTTTGCAAGAGTACAACATTCTTACAAAAAATACTTTCAATTTCATTTGATAATGCAAGTGCTAATACGGCTAGTTTAGATGAACTTATTGCAATTTGTCAACCATCAATTGGTGGTAGATTTTTTCATGTAAGATATTTTTGTCATATTTTAAATTTGTGTGTTCAAGACGGTTTATCTTCTTTAAAAACGCATGTTGCTCCTATTAAACATGCACTTGGTTATTTGGTTAGACATCAAAAAGTTTTAAAAAGATGGAAAAGTTTTTGTGTAGTTAATAAACTTACTCCTAAAAAGTTTTCACTTGATGTTGCTACTAGATGGAACTCAACTTATAAAATGTTAAGTGCATCTTATGAGTATAGAAATGCATTATGTAATTTTTTTTGCACAAGAACAATGTGGTATTACTTTATTTCCTAGTCAATGGGATTCATGTGCTACTTTATGTGAGATGTTGCAAGTTTTTTATGAAGTTACTACACAATTATCCGGTACGTATTATCCTACTTCTATTCTTGCTTTAGATCAATGTGTTAGAGTTGCAATTACTCTAGATTGTAGTGATCTAAATGAAATATTATATAATGCTATTAGTTCAATGAAAGTCAAATGGATGAAATATTTTTTATATATTCCCGATGTGTTTATAATTGCTAAAATACTTGATCCTAGAGTAAGAATAGATGGAGTGCAAGAATTAATTTCTATATATTATGATGCTTTATTTCCTATTACAGATGATAACACCCCTTCTCCTATTGTGGTTGTCCAAAAATCTAAACAAGTTCTTATGGATGTTTTTAGAGAATATAAAATTCAATTTGGTCCCACTAGTGGTGATTCTACTAGTGTTCGTGGTGCTACTAGTACTACTAGTAGTGGACGTGGTGGTACTCAATCCCTTGGTCGTGGTCTTTTTGGTAAATTTTCCCGTTTAGATAATTTTTTCTAAAGAACGATATCAACAACGTCTGTGGCACAATCAAATGTTTTCTTAGAAATTGAAAATTTTCTAAATACACCTTCTTTTGAGTATCAACAGGGAGAATTAGAAAATTTTGATATTTTAAGGTGGTGGTCGAGGAGATTAGATGCTTATCCGGTGTTGAGTATGATTGCACAAGAGGTATATGCATGTCCTGCCTCAACCGTGAGTCAGCCGTCGAACGAGCATTTAGCTTGGGTGGACATATCTTGAATGAAAGACGTTCAAGATTGACAGTTGAGCACTTGGAAAACCAATGTTTACTTGATGATTGGGTGAAAGCCGAAGATCGAACACAAAATGAAGCTCTTAGCGCGGATTCTAGCGAAGATAGTGTGATCGGCGACATAACCTAAACCGAAAGTGAAGCTTAAATCTTCTTAAGATTTAAGTCTTGAGGTAAGAAACAAGGTAAAAGAGAACTACGTGGGCTTTGATTCTAATCGGATCGTAAGCAAACATAATTTTAAGTTTCTAACTTAGAATTTTCTAAGTTTAAAATTTAAAATTATGCCCAAGCCCTTTTTTTTTTTATCCTCTTTTCATTATTTGTAATTTTTTTAATTGTAATTATAAGTTGTACACTTGTATTTGTAGCATTAGCAATTTAGTTACTTGTAAGTTGTAACTTTTAAGTTGTAAATTGTAAATTGTAATTTTTGTAATGTATTAAATTATTGTTTAATGTTTAAATTGTAAATTACTTGTAAATTGTATGTTTAGCATGTTTAGCATTAAGTTGCAATTTACCACATTAGCAATTTAGCATGTTTATTGTTTAAATTGTAAATTACTTGTAAATTGTAACTTTTAAGCTGTAAGTTGTAAATTTTTTGAGTTGTTTGTTATTTGTTTGTAATTTTGTATGTTTAATAGCATAAGATTTTGCTTCATCTTCTTTAAATTTACTTCAATTTATTTTTTTTATTTGTATTTTTGAGTTGGAACTGGCTGGAACCGGAACCGGGAACCGCCGGAACCGGAACCGTTAAACAATTTTTGCCGGTTCGGTTCCGGTTCCAACTTTTTGGAACCGGGAACCGCCGGTTCGGAACCGGAACCGGCGGTTCGAACCGGATGGGCAAGTCTAACTGCATTGTAAGAAAAACTATGCATTTAGTAGAAGAAAAGAAATTGGGCCCAATCTAATCTTTTTTCGCCCAATCAGTTTATTGCTTTAAATCAGTTTCCATGGGTCACTGCAGCCTAATTTAGTTTAACTTGATTTATCATTATATTTATTTGTGTTTAATTAATTTATTTTGAGAAAGATATTTGTGTTTTTTCGATTGTTGATTTGTTGTGCAATTATAATTACAATTTCTGTAATATTACCTATTCAATTAGGAATGATGTATGTTATACTTGAATCAAAGAAAACAAAGACAGTAAGAAAGAACTCGATCGTCAAAAAATTTCCAGTTATAATGTTATAGGTTTCTTACAAAAAATATATTTGATTTGAATGTTATGTTATTAAAATTTTCGTATTTCCAAGTCTAAAATCCTAGATCCGCCACTGGTTGTTGTGGTTCCGGCCGATAAGATGAAAAAAGAAGTGTCATGTGGTAGAAGGAACACATTGTAATTGTAATAGATTATATATCTGTTTGTAAAAAAAAACATTGATCATCTTCATTTTCGTCAACATGATGTGCTTCATAAATTTTGCATAATTATGACATATGTTCTAATATCTCTTGAAACGGGATGTTATATAATGCTAGTATTTTCATGAAAATATCAAGAGATCTATTCTTGCACACTGTCCATTCAATTTTTCTTCTTTTAAATTTTTTGTGGAAATGATACAGGAACTGAAATTTCGGTAACTCTCCTGATTTTTTAAGTACTACTTCAACCTTTTTTTCCTTGCCTATCATGTGAACATTTCTTTGTTAGCCTCATCATTTAATTGTTTAATTTTTAAATTTTAGTGTTTTTTTTCTCTTAAAAAGATATTATGTGCATTAAATTCACCGTAACCACTATTACCATTATTTACAAGGATCAATATTTTATAAAAATCCCATAAAAAAAATTATAAATAAAATGTCGATCATTACTGATGGTCCCGGTGGGAAAACCCATTTTGCGCGTGCGGAAGCAAAATATTTTAAAAGCGATGCATATAAAAAAGGGGTGAGGGCAAAGTGATTCCGGATTTTTGCTTTTAAGAACGATGTGTGTGTTTTGCTTATAATCAAATGCATATGACAAGTAAGAACATAAAGCAATAAAGAACACACGATTTTATAGTGGTTCGAAGTCCAACTCCTACATCCACTCTTCCCTATCAACAGGGGCACCTACTTAACCAACTGGACTTAGTTTAACGTGTTAGTCCAACACCCAACAGATGTTTACCGAGTTCACACTCAAACGGGACTTATCACCCTCCACGGGATTGCCTACCCTCCCTTTCGGGATTGCTAGATGTTCTGGGAGTTCACACTCACCTACAAACTTAACCGGTAATTTGGGTAAGGTTTGTTTGGTTTCAACTAGGTTGAGATTTTCCCTTACATTTGTTTTAGCCTCAATGCTTGGGATGAAAAAATCTCTCTAAAAACAGATATGACATTTATGCTTAGATTGGGTTACAGAACACTCTTTGAATATATCGTGTATTTCTTTTTCTCTTTCTGGTGGGAATGCTTTATGATTTGGCTTGATGGATGTTTCACGCATTTTCCACACCGATAATGAGGGAATAACTTGTATTTATAGTGTGGATTTGATTATTACTGGATGGATGGAGTCACATTCAAATCCATACTATTCTCAGAGCTTCATTTTTTCAACATGATTGTCTTCTCTCATTGGTCCACGTCACCGAAATTTTCTTGATAATTATGACATTTGTTCTAATATCTCTTGAAACCTCGGATGTTATATAATGCTAGTTTATTTTCATGAAAATATCAAGAGATCTATTCTTGCACACTGTCCATTCAATTTTTCTTCTTTTTAAATTTTTTTTGGAAATGATACAGGAACTGAAATTTCGGTAACTCTCCTTTTTTTAAAGTACTACTTCAACCTTTTTTTTTTCCTATCATGTGCACCTTTTCTTTGTTAGCCTCATCATTTAATTGTTTAATTTTTAAATTTTAGTGTTTTTTTTCTCTTAAAAATGATATTATGCGCAGATTAAATTCACCGTAAATTTTTATTACCATTATTTACAAGGATCAATATTTTATAAAAATCCCATAAAAAAATTATAAATAAAATGTCGATCATTACAAACACTAGTACTAGTGATGTATGATGAACTAGTGCATATAATATTTCGACCTAACCTTCATGACTGGTGTCACGTTTCAAATTAATGACTTTGCATTATTGATTGTTATTTCGGGTCAAATTCTGTGTATGTCCACTAAATGAAAATCGACCTTTTGAAAAAAAAAACATTATTCTCTCCAAGTCATTTTATTTATTGTTTAAAGATATTTCAAACGAATTAAAAAAATAAAAAAATTGTAAGTCTAATATTTTTATAATTATTGTTTTACCCATATGATCATTTACACAATTATTTATTGCATGCTACTCCTTCGTCCCAAAATAATGGTCTTCTATTTTCTTTTTTTTTTTGTTTTCAAAATAAAGTCTCATTCCTTTTTAGAAGGATGTAAATTATTAAAAATGTCCCTATTTAATGTATATTGAGATTAAATAATAGAATGACTCACTGTTAGATCCAACTCATTGCATCTTACTCTTAGGTTCAATCCCTTTTTAAAATTACTCCTAAATGCAAAATAAGATAAAAAAATACATGAATACCCTTACTTATTATTCTGTCATTTTCTTCTTCTCTCTCTTCCTTTTCTCACTCTCGCTCTCAATTGTTTCCTTCTTTGTCTCCCTTTCTCAGTTTTCTATATTTTTCATTCTTCATTCTTTCCACTATTGGTTTTCAGCGGTTTTCTTCTCTGTCTTCCTTTCTCAATTTTCTATATTTTTTTTTTTTTTACACACTCATTTTTAGAATATTGATTTAAAATTATTATGGTGAAAAAACACAAAATTCCAATAAAAAAATATAATTATAAAATATTACACATTCATAAAATTCCAATGAAAAAAAAATATTACAATCTAAAAATTTTATATCAAAAATTGAAAAATTACAGAAATTAAGCTATCTAAATCCAAATTTTACATACAAAATCTCAAAATTACAAATTTTCATCCAATCGACATGAATGGGTTATCAAAACACATGAACATTCACCACAAACGTGAATCTAAAAAAAACTCAAAATTTACATATTCAGATTTGTACACAACTCATCTTCTTTGTCAGCCTCTGACTACTTCGTCGGATTCTGAGAACTGACATCATCTTCTTCGTCCGCCCAGATCTGTACACAACTCTTAAGAAGAGAGCACCGAAAAATGGAAATTCAATTTAGAGAGAGAAAACAGAGAGCAGAGGCCTTTTTCACACTTCTATGTCCTCCATGATCCTAATCCAACCAAGATAATCGCAAGTGTTCATCTTCAATCAACCAAAGATTAGGAATTTGGAATTTTAGATTACAAAATTTCGTCAGACCCAAAACCCAAAAATTCAATTAAATTTTCCAAAGATCTAAATCACAAACCAGTGGATCCAACAAATCTTTTCTAAAAAATCAGATTAAACAGATCTGAAACCACATTAAAAAAAACCTTTTAATCTTACAAAGGCGGCGGCGGTGGTCGGGGGCGTGGGGGCACTGGTTTTGCAGGTGCGGTGGCGGCGTTTGGGCGCTGGTTTTGCAGGGCGCTGGAGCGCGTGAACGGGCTCTGCGCGCGGCGGCGCGCGTGAACAGGCTCTGGGCCGCTGCGGTGGTTGGGGAGTCGGAGGTGGTGGCCGCCGCGTCAGGGGTTGGGGGACAACGGCGTTCTGGTTTGGGTGTGGCGTCATCTTTTCACTGTGGGGTGGGGCACGCGATGTGGGAGGCTGCGAAGGTGGAATCCGCCGCGTGCAGTGGCAGAGGAGATGGAGGTCGCATGGTGGTGAGGAGTGGTGCAACCGTGGGGAGTGATTCTGTGGGTTTGGGATTGAGATTTTTTTAGAGAGAGAGAAGAAGAAGATAGAGGAATAGAAACTGACATGCGGGAGGTTTGCGGGGTTATGGGAAGATAAGGTTATTATGGATATTGTACAATAGGTTTTGCACTTAGTAGTAATTTTTTAAAATGTGTGGACCTATGTGAGTATTATTGGGTTTAAAGATGGATCTAGAATTAATAAATTTTAAATAATATTCCCTCTCCGTCTCAAACTTGACTACTTACATTATTGTGTGTTTGGAGTTTAAGAAAAAAATATTTATTAGTATTTTATGTGATAAAATGATAAAGTGTTGGGGTAGAAAGAATTGTTTATTAGTATTTTATGTGATAAAGTGATGAGTATTTGGGGTAGAAATAATTGTTTATTACTACCTTTGTCCTGATTTAAATTATCCATTTACTATTTGACTCGTGTTTTAGTGAGCGAGTTGTTTATTTATATTTGAAATGATAAATAGATTTTTAAGATGGGGTATGATAGTTTCACCCCTCATATATCTCATACCTCCTTAAAAATCACTTTATCATTTCATATACTAATAAACAACTCGCTCGATAAAACGAGCTCAAAAGTGAAATGACAAATCAAAAACATGACTGAGGGAGTAGTATTTTATATTGTAAAGTAAGTATTTCCATTTAAGGAAAAATGTAGTCAAGTTTGGAACGCCCAAAATGGAAATGTAGTGGTCAAGTTTTGAGACGGATGAAGTATTATTTTTACATTTAATAAATAAAGGCATATCATAAATTTTATATATAAATTCAAAATCTTAAGTATAATAAATAATATTTTATTAATTTATGTGAAAAATGAAAGGGGGTCATTATATTCGGATTGAGGGAGTATTACTATCATAAAATGTTTTCATAATGGTGATCGAAGTTTGACCACAATCCATTTTTATTTTAAATATACACCTACAAAAATTTAAATATATATTTTAAACTTTTCATATCATATTTTATAAATTTTGTCCCATAATTTATCCCACATCAAAATTTTAAGAGGAATATAGATTTAAAATTTTAAATATTTAATATAAATTAATTTTAATTTAAAAAAAAAAAAAAAAATTGAAAGGGGTCATTAAATATTATGTATGTGTATTTTAACCGGATTGAGGGAGTATTACTATCATAAGGATAACATTAAGATATGATATTTAATTCTCCTAAAAAGAAATTAATGCAAATTGACTATTATTTTTTATAATATTTTTTTTCTAAAAATACAAATAAAATGGTTGGAATTTTTTTAATTTTAATTTTGAAAAACGCTAAGTAAATGGTGAGGTTTCAGATAATTTAATGACTTTCTTATTGCAAATAAATGCATTTATGACTTTATTTGATCAAGAAAAAAAAAGAAAAAAGTCCAAACCGTCAAGCTTTTAATGCATTGCTGGTTGGCTATCATATTTATGGCCCAACCCAATTCTCCGCGTTAAAAATGGATACTACAGGCCGTCACCACAATCTTCCCATAGTAACTTTTTACTGTTAAACTGTTCTCTTTTATTTTCCAATTTTAACTCATAAACTTTAACCGCATTTTACCTTTTTTACTCAAAACAAAAATAAAAGCTTAAAACATGTCCGACTTCGAATCCCCAAATCAAAATCCCCAAGCGCAAGATCTTCCGCCCTCAGCCACCGCCATGGCCGAAACCGAACAAGCACCGACACAATCCCAGGCCTCCACCGCCACCGAGAAAACACATTCCAGCATTTCCTTCAGCATTTGGCCACCGACGGAGCGCACTCGCGACGCCGTGCGAAACCGCCTGATTGAAACCCTATCCTCCCCATCCATCCTCTCCAAGCGATACGGCACCGTTTCGCGCGAGGAGGCCGTCGAGGCCGCCAAGGTCATCGAGCAGGAGGCGTTCGAGGAGGCGGGGAAGGCGGCGACCGCCGATGACGACGGGATCGAGATTCTGCAGGTTTATTCCAAGGAAATTAGCAAGCGGATGCTGGATACTGTGAAGGCCAGATCTGGCGAGACGCCTATTGCTCCGGCGACGCCGTCGCTGAACGGTGAGACGCATAAGGCGGAGGAGGAGGACGCCGGTTCCACGGCGCCGCCGCAGAGCGAGAAAACCGAGTCCGTCGCTGACGACGAATGAGTAACTGAAATATTACTACCCTTATCTTGCTCCTTTTATTTTTGTAATCTTGCTAGTGCGTATGTTTTGGATGTTTTGCTTTGTTGAGATCTACTTGATTTTACTGTTATGTGGATCGATTATGCTAATATGGAGTAGTTTAATTAGATCTTATTGTTACATTTGCATCTTTAGAACGTATATTGCTGCTTTTTTTTTAATCGGAATTCCCATATTTTCTGGAAATTTTTGGTTGCTGTTCATGGAATTTAAATCCCCTTGGGCTTGTGAAGTTCTCTACATTTAGGTGTAGGACATAACCTTAGCTGTAAAGGGTGTTCCATGGCATTAGCTTTTGGGTGCTTGCCACTAGTCCATTTTGCAGGCATGCATCAGATGTATGCTCAAAATGGGTCGAGGCCTTGAGGGCCCTTCCAGCCCCACTCTGTGTCAGACGGGGTGTCACGCCTCAAAAAAAAAAAAAAAAGAAATTCTTTGATGGCAATAATGTGGATGGGCTTGCTGTGTGATGAGTGAGTTTTATGCAATGTATTATCTTTAACAAATTGATAATTGTGTCTAATTTACGGTGTAATGTGACCTTTGCATTTGACTGGGTTATCTTCAGTTTGATTAGTGGGCTTGTGTTATTAACAAAGTAGTTTTATAATTAGGCAAGATGTATATATGTCGAATGGTATTTGCTGGTTCTGAGAAAGATGTGCAGCAGCCAGCAGCACATTGGTTTTATTCATTTGGGTCTGATTTCCCAGCTGAAATGGGGTCTTTAGAATGGCTCTTATAGTGTAGGGACTAATATCCCGTTTCAGGAGAGTGTTGAGTGATTTGGAAATTAGGGCATGCTCTAGATGAGTGAAACTTAAGATGGATGGATTCTTAATATTTAAGTTGCTTATAGTGGGGAAAAAGAAATGAAACTGAAATGGTAGGATGAAGTGGTGGATGTTATTGAGGTCAGTACAGATCAACAAAGTAGTGCAATCCAAGTTCTTGGTCTATACCTACTGAAGGAATTAAGTTAATTACATTCGGCCTACTTTAGAAACAAGCAACGACAGGTATACGATGTAATTACCTTCAAGCATAGACATCCCATACTGTAGATTGGGGTATAGATGGATTAAAGATTTTATGATAGCACACCATTCAAGTTTTTGTCTCTTCTTATATATGAGTACTATTGAGAAAATTTCATTGTAATAGCAGTCCAGAAATCTTAAATTCAATTAAGCTATTTTTCTGCTGAGTATATTTTAGACCCTAAAATTTCTTTTGTTGCTAAAAAAGAGTTCGTTATCCTTGTATGTCCTAATGTGTCCGTTTACTATTACAAATTATTTAATTGTTAAAGCAATCCAGCACACTAATTGGATTGATAGTGATGAGTGTGGGCAGTTTCCTGGGGCCCTCTTCAATTAAAAGGGTCGGTGGTAGTGTAGGGTATACTTCAAGTTTAAAATCATTTTCCTTTGACCTTTAGAGTCCATTTGTTACCCTAGGAAAAAAGGGATGAAAAATCATTTTCCTATCACGTATTCGTTATTATTGATGCATTTTCTCTCTAGCCTGAAGCCCATACTTTTTTTTTTCTCATTTTGGTTGGATTATCCATATCTCCTATGTGGTATTGCTAATACTAGCATTTTTAAATTTTCATGTTATAATACATCTTAACAACCATATGAAAAAGTCAAATATATCAAATCCATTTTAATCTCATATCTCTAAACAAACGGGTGCTAAGACGTAGAGCATAAATCAGATAACTTTTTCCTGAGTGAGTTGCATAATTAGCTCTACAAGTGTATCCAAGGTATATAGATTCTTATTAGTGATTTCTCTTCCATTAGTGATAATTATAACCTGGTTAACTTAGAGCATTCACAGCGAGTTCAGCACTTTTTAGGAATTGTTAGACCATTGAAAAACTTCTTCGTCTAATCCATCCCATCCAAAAGAAACCATTGATGGTTCTTAATCTCAAATCAATTATTTTATTCTCTACATCTTTATTCGTTAACTATTTTTATTGTAATTTGACTTCTACAATTAATTATTAACTATAATAGTTAAATTAATCTGTTCAATTTATTAGTTTCATTTTTTTTAAATGTTAAAATACGGTTTGATAAATTATTATTGAAATTTATAAAATGAACCATGAAGTGCAACTTAAAAAATACAGTAATGACATAAAAAGAAACTCGAGTAATACTAAATGTTTAATAAATACAGTAATGACAAAAATTAGCAAATTTCCTCGTTGTGGTCACACGTGCTCAACCGATTATTTTTTGGGTAGATGTTTACGTTGATAGTGAAGTTCAAGTCTTGCTTGGAGGTAGTGGTTGAATGTTTCAGCAGGTTCTTTTATTATAGATGACTCATCATTGGTTGATGGTGTTTTAGTTCATCTGACTCGTCGGTCTTTTTCATGTTATGTATATTAATGCAAGCTTTAATTATTTCTTCTAAATTAATCTTATACCTCAAATGGGTTGGACCTTTGATCATTGCTCAACAAGTTTGAAGCACTTTGAACGCCCCACTCAACATTTCTTCTTGGCAACTTCTTCATTCCCTTGATTTTTTTTTTCTTAAGGTCATGGGAACATTGAGAGCTTTTGATATAAGTTGCCATATCGGATAGATTTCATCATCTAGGTAGTATCTTGTGTCTATAAACGAATGTTTATGATAAAAAATTACTTTTTTTTTGGCACTTTCATGCACAACATTGTGGAACAAAGGGGATTTGTTTAAACACATTGATATCGTTTCTACCCAACGCGTCCTAAATAAACGTGTCATATCCACAAGTGTAGAACGCGACAACTTCATCATAATTGTTGTAATTCCATAATCACCTCAAATATAAGGGAGAAAAACTTTTAGGTAAAAAGTGCAAAAGTAAAAAACTATAAGGTCCAAATGTAACTTTTTGGTACAAAGTGCAGTTTTTTTTTCAAACAAAGTACAGTTTTTTTTGTACTTTGTAAATAAAATTTGCATTTGTACTTTAAAGTTATTGCTTCCTATTTTTTGTTCCTTAGAGTCATTACCTCCAAATATAATAGTCTTTTCAAGTGATCGGATAATTTTTTTCATTCTCGTAAAGTGCCGGAGAGCTTTTCTCTCGTGGCAATAGTTCCATGATTCTCAAAGTAGCTAAGATTTTGGAGAGCACAGGAAAATTGAGAATTGGGTCACTGGAGAAAAAAACCAAGGAGCTTCCGGTTGGCGGATGTCCCTCCGATTCTTGTAGGTTGGGTTGGGCTTAAAAATGAGCATTCATTGTATTCTTTGGATTATGTTAATGATTTCATTGTATTTGTTTACTGGGGGAAACTTTAAGGTACAAAGTGCAAAAGCATAAAACTCTAAAACACAAATGCAACTTTTTTATACAAAGTACATTTTTTTTTTTCAAACAAAGTACAATTTTTTTTGTACCTTAGAGTAAATAAAAATTACATTTGTAATTTAGAGTTACTATTTTTTATTTTTTGTACCTTAGAGTCATTAACTCTTGTTTATTTTACAATTAATATCTAAACATATGTGTTACAGAAGTGTTAAAAAAATATTTCTTTGCGAACACTCCTAACATAAAAATAAAAATTTATTTGTGTCATAAAACCTTAAAATATTCTTATTAAAAAATTTATTTCTTAGCTAAGAGAGTATTCTTTTTAGATAAAACCTCTAAAGTACAAAAAATAGACTCTTGAGATTATAAGGTACAAGAAAATTGGTTAGTGACCTAACGTTCAAAATGAAACATTTTTGCAAGAGTCAAATTGTATTACAATTTTGCCACACAGAATAGCCGGCCACCCCTCATTCCTCCTTTCTATCTCTATATTCACTCAGCCTCTCTCACTCTCACTCTCACTCTCACTCTCACTTTCTAATTTGAAACCCCTCTCTCTCTCATTCATCAAACAAACCCACGAAATCCTTTCTCTATTTTTTCTCTCACAAAGCCCTCTCTCTTCAAATGAATCAAACACCCCAACATGGTGAACCAGACGGTATATCTGGTAGCGGGTGAAGACGGCGACGACGGTGGACGGCGGTGTTGGTGGGCGACGAATATGTGGTGGTGGGGGCGACAGATGGTGGTTTACAGTGGTGGTGGTTGAGGTTCAGATGCGCGGGGCGGTGGTGCATTTTTTTGAGGCGATTATGGTTTAGTTGGGGCGAGGCGGTGAAGGCAGGGGGGGTGTAGATCCGCGACGCGATCTGGTTTCGCGAGGGGGGTCGTGTGAAGGCGGCGGTGGATTTTCACGGTGGGATGATTCTGGTTGTGCTGCGGCGTAGTTCATACGCCGATCTGGTTTCTGAATGTTGGTGGGATGGTGCGGCGGTGGTGCGGGGCGACGAAGGTAAGGTTTTTTTTTTTTAATTTATTTTTTCTGTATTTTGATTAGATCTAAGATTTTGAGTGATATATTGTGTATGTGGTGGGGAGACGGCGGCAGAGCGGCGGCGGAGCGATGCAGAATTAGGGTTTCTGGTTTCCATTTACTAGTGTATTTTTGCTGGTGTATTTTTAATTTTTTTTTGTGTATTTTATTCTATTTTTGTGTACTTTTGCTGGTGTTTGCAGTATATATGGTGGTGTTTGCAGATTTGTAGTGGTGTTTGCAGATTTGTTGTGGTTTTTTCTAATTTTTGTATTTTTGCTGGTGTTTGCAATATATATGGTAGTGTTTGCAGTATTTTTTTGCAGATTTGTAGTGGTGTTTGCAGATTTGTGTGTGGTGTTGTTTTGAGGTGGTGGTGGTGTTGTTTGTAATAATATTGGTGTTTGTAATTTTCTGCAGATTTGTAAGTATGAATTTGCGAATTAGTACGCAGATTTGTAAGTATGAGATGCAGATTAGGATTTTGCAGATTTATAAATTTCTGGTTTAATTTTTTTATATTTTTATGTATTTTTGAGTAATTTTGTTTATTAATTTTTATAGGGATGTACAATTTTTATAGGGAAAGTACAATTTTTGTCAAATTTGGGATGTACAATTTTTTATAAGAAAAATACAATTTTAAAAGAAAATGCATTTCAAAATTGGCTCGGAAGTGCAAATTTTTATAGGTAAAATATAATTTTTTTATAGGGAAACACAATTTTAAAAGAAAATGCACTCTAAAATTGGTTCAGAAGTGTAATTTTTTATAGGTAAAATATAATTTTTTATAGGGAAAATATAATTTTAAAAGAAAATGTACTCCAAAATTAGCCCAGAAATGCAATTTTTTATAGGAAAAGTACAATTTTTTTATAAGGAAGATACAATTTTAAAAAAATCAATCTAAAATACAATTTTTTTTTAAAAAAATAAACCCTAAAATTGGTCTTAAAGTACAGAAATTTAAAATGTAATTAAAATTATTAAATAATGTAATTAATAAATATATGTAGTTAATTTATTAATTAAAAAATATATTCTACAATTGGCCTAGAAGTGCTGAAATTCAAAATTTATATAAATAAATAATATAATTAATTTAGTAAAAATTAAAATTTTAAAATACAAAAAGTCAAAATTAGTTAGAAGTGTAGAAACGTGTCAGAAGTGCAGAAATTTGGGCAGAAGGGTAACTTGGACTTTTTGACCACTTTTTGTTACCTAAGAGTCATTTTATTTTTGTTTTGTACCTTAGAGTTTTTTGTTCTTCCATTTTGTACCTTAGAGCATTTTTCCCTATTTTTTTTCCAACTCTACCTTTTTTTTTACTCTTTCATTATTTTAGTCGGTACCATCATATATACATCACGTATCAACATCATTTTAGTTCGTACCACCATTCAATTAACCACGCACCACTATTACATTAATCTCGTACCACATTTATTTCAACTCCGTACCACTATCACTCTAGTCAGTACCACTATTAAATTAATCATGTATCCAGGGACGAATCCAGAAATTGATAGAGGGGTGGGCTATGCAACATAATTTTAATAAAACTAAGTCTTATATGCACCAGGTGCACTGTGTACTTTATATTGTATTTTAAAATCATGCAACTTATTGAATTGAAATATGCAATTTTTTTTACGCAACACGACGTAAAAATGAATCTATGAGTGAGTTTAAATTAAATAGTATTTTATGTATTGAGCTAATTAATTAAATATGTGGACGGTACATAATTAATACATAAAAAAGATTGAGATTGAGATTTGTGTTAAATTAGTGTATTGATTTTGGGTATTTTCGATTTCAAAAAAAATAATTTAATTGAGTTAGAAACAAATTGAATTTAGATAGACTAGGCTAAAAGCCTAAAAACATAACAATCCAAATTAATCTCTCTATATACTAATAGGTATTTTTTTTTTCATGATGTGTCAACTTCATGTTAATTTAACCTATGTATTATTCAATGAGAAATTTGAGTACACATGTCATTTTTCTATTTGATACAATACTTTTTATAAAAGAATCATATGTGTCATGAAACTTAAATTTTTTGTGTATAATTAATTTTTAATTATTTAGGTATTTAAAATATGTGCGAATGTTATAAAATATATAATTCATATTTATTACTTTATATTTTATTTAACTATATAATATTATTCATTTATCTTTCTTTCGGTAATTTTTGTTTGACTTAATTTAAGATAAATAAAATATTCATTCTAAATGTATTTTATCTTAGTGTGAATTATATTCAATTATTAATTTCTTAATAAATAATTTTATTTTATAATTGATCTTATGTATATCTTAACATATTTTATGTGGCAAAAGTATTTTATATTATAATTTATTCACTTTTAATTTTTTTTTCATTATTACATACTATTAATTAATTAATTTATTAGTATTTTCTTAGTCGATTCTTTTTTTTGATTTGTAGATTTCAATTTCATATTAAAATGGATAAATAATATTTGACACAATAATCTTATTCCAAGGTTTAAAAAAATTTACTAATATACACCTTAAACAATTATTAAATCATATTTAGTATATTTATGCACGTATTTATATTTTTAATTATTAAATATAATATTTATTGAAAATATTGCAATTTTTAATTAGAAACCGCGTAGCACACGGGCATTAAACTAATTACATATAATACAAATAACTTGGAGAAGAGTTGAGCTGGGCTTGAGCCCGGTCAGCCCACCACTCGAATTCTCCTCTGCATGTATTACACTTATTTTAACGTCGTACCACCATCATTTAAATCCTTACTACAATTTAATTCAACTCATACCATCATTTTTAAGTTTGTACAACAATTTAATTAAGTTCATACTACAATATATTAACTCCGTATCACCATTTAAAAAAAAAAGTTAACTTAATGTATTAAGGTTATAATTGCTCAAAAAATTATTCCCTTGGCAAAAAAAAAAAAAGAAGTTAAAAACCTTGATAAAAAAAAAAAAAACTTTTTAGATGAGAAGGGATTAAAAATGGGAGCTTCCTCTAAAAGGATATTATAACATGTTAAAACATTGAGGGGCCGTTTGGTAGCCTAGTGTATTAATCTGAGAGATTGGGCCGATAAATACTAGGCCCAGATTACATACGGGGACGATTAGTAGACGGCTGTTTGGTAGGAAAATTGGGACTGCATGACTCGCCTCGTACCATCCGTTCTTATTAGTTGAAAATGACCTAATTATCCTTACAATAATTATTATATTACAGTTTTGTCCCCATATTATTTTCTATCCAAAACAGGTCTCGAAAATTCCATTCCCACACACGCGCTAGAACTCGCGATCTTTCTTCATCGGAACGGATCATAAAATTATTTAGACGGCGATGAGATCTGAAAGCATCGACCAACACCATTACATCTGAAACAATCGCAACATGAGTGTTTTGAAATACTCATCTCGTGACAAAAAAATAAAATAATCGAAAAACCCCTAAATCTCCAAGATCTATAGTGAGGAAACCCTATTTTTTGGAACATAATTCTATAAATTCCATTTTTAGGTATTATAATTTCGTGATTCTTTGGTTCTTTTATCATCAACCCTACAAAGAGAAATTGATACATAGTAGATTGGGGAAACAGAGATGCCTACCTTAACTTACTGCGTGGATGTCGCTATGGTTCCTCCTCTCCCGTACGGTTTCGCAAGTTGGAATACTACTCTCCCCGCCGCTCCGCCGTCGATCGTCGACCGCCGCCGCGCTGTCGCCAGCACATTCCGAGGTGTTGCACTGACGGATGGGGCGCGTCTTACTTCGCCATCAATTCCAACCGGCAATATAACAATTCACCCGTTCGGTGAGGACACCAGGAAATCGATCTAATGAAAGTTGTGAAGAAGGCTCCGACCCAAAATCTTCCGTCTGGCTTGGCTTACAGATATCTAAGTAAAATGAAAGAAGGATCTGAAAAATTAAGGGTGATTTATGTTTATATATGTGAGGGGCATTTTTGAATTTTCTCTAAATGCCCGCATTACTGTTAGGAATCGATTTCAAATCACACCTCATTTGGTGAGATAACTTGGCTGAAGCACAACCGTAAATAAGCGCAGGCTTGGGCCCAATCTTGGGCCTCTAATATTAATTGACTTTGCTATCAAATTGAGGGTGAGCCCACGATTACGGTCAGATTGCCGTGTAATCTGGGCTACCAAACGCGGCCTAATAGGCTATTCATTAAAAGATAACATATTTTAAATGAGTAAATCTGTTATGTTGGAATTTAGAGACATGTAAACACGTAATACATGCGCAGCAGAAATAAATAGTTCACCAACAACGAACACGTAATTGCATAATTGAATACATATAAATATAAAGAGAAACATTACAGTAAATCGTACGCATATTTCTCTACTATGGTATTCACGTAATCCCCAATCACGGACTTGCACGGATTTGCCAGCGTTGAATCCCGAGATGAATTTTCTAGAAAAATTCTAACTCTAGATCTTATGGAGAGAATAATGAATTAATGTTCTTTGTGAATTCCCAAGAGCTCATATATATAAAATCTCTACGAATTTAATTCCCATGTATATCAAATCTCCATGGATTTGATTCCATATATATTAAATCCTATAATAATATTCCATATATTATTATTGGGAATCCTATTTAATTAAATCCAATTTAATTAAACATTAATAATAATTAATTCTAAATTAATCTATTATTAATTAATTCTCCATAAATTAAATATTAAATCCAATTTAACATTTAATCAACCAACTATAATCCGTAAAAGGGAACTACTTGTTGTGTGACCCATAAACCCTCATATATCGAGCGATTAGTCAAACTAACGGTCTTAATTGAACCCTAGACAATAAATCAGACATTCTCAATATATGAGGTGCGTTGCGAGAAACGTAAAACTACATGTAACTGAAACATGGGCTATTACGATTTTCTCCTTTCATTCGCGAATACTCGATTAAGTCTTGAACATGATGAAGTGTCTATTCAAATAACTTAATCATATTATCTCTAATCACTAATTGATCATGTATGTCACACTTATCCACAAAGTCTAAGTTGACGTGCATCGGCCGATGACTTTGATCCAATTATGATGAGAAGATGAGTATTCTCTCTAAATCCACATTGAGGAATGAATCCTATTATTGACTCAACTACCACGCACATGCACTTCGTGATGAACCCAATCCAAGTCATATCTACCCATAGACGGGTGCAAGCGTCGGTCATGGTCAAAGTTCATCACTCCACACATGTCGTGCGTATTGACCTCAAGTCAAAGGAGTATCAATACGCACGACATGTGTGGAGTGATGAACTTATACTACGAGATACTAGGTATCTCATGATGGATGCACAAATACCTTAGAGGGTATTGGTATACCCATCCGAGAAACCGTTTGATGTATTTCCACTATAAGGGAGTAGGAATCCAAGATTTGGATCTTCTTGAATTTATGAGATATTCTTGTATTCCAAGAATACATATCTTCCATAATATCTTTTCAAGAAAATAAAGAAAATCTTTCCTTCCCTTATTTTTTCAAAATTTTCAAAAATTCCCAATAAATAACCAAGTGGGAGATTTCTTGAATTTAATGAGATAGTCTTGTATTCCAAGAATATTTATCTTCATACCATAACAAAATTCAAAGAAAATCTTTCTCCCCTTTTATTTATTAATTTCAAAAATTATAGGAAAAATAGGCAACAAGAATTTATTTAATTTTAAACACTTTTTTCAGTAATTGAACTTTATATTTGGGCTACTTGAGGGGCATTTATGAGAATTAAGATTGGATCTTCCAATGGACCTTGAACTTCCAATATTGAGCCACAATATTATTCAAGCCCATAAATATTAATTAATCGCACTACATAATTAATATTGCATTATCCATCTTAACCCATATTACAATTAATATGGCTCCCGGTTATTATTTCCCGAGTTTAAGATTATCCAGTTCATTAATTAATTTAAGCCACTGAAATAGCTTCACATTAATTAATATATTTTTCCTTGGTTCAGGAACGACTCAACATCATTATCCATACCGGAAAACTAATTTCACTTGCAAGATTTGACATGATAAAACTTCTGAGCCTCCCAAGGGGACTAATCAAACAAGACACACTTACACATCGATTCTCTGTGTTAAATCTTAGCAATCGTCATGTAACTAATAATATTGTCCAAGATACAAGGTATTGAATCACATTGATTCTCTACCCATCGTAAGTCAAAGCAATAGTTATTAATTCCACACGATCCTATTTAAGGAACGGAGATTAAGAAATAACTAACCACTGAGGTCTAATTCTTCTATATTCAGTACTGAAGAATTTATCCTCCTGTAGGTTCTCTTCAGTACAACATTGTGCACTAGTGTAATCTCTTGGTCAAGACAAGCCAATCTGAGCCTTACACTTCAACCTTTCACGATGGATTGTTCATTTCCATCAAGGTTGTGAATTCCGTACTTTTAGTTACAAGAGACTGTTAATTTAATCTTCTGTGATCTGGTATCACTAAATTAACTACAATGTAACACGTACTAATTATTGAACATTTATGCAGTAAATATTTATAACATTCAATGATATTTAAAGCAACAGTGATAAATAATTTATTTCAGTAAATAAGCCCGAAATTCAGTCTGGTTATACAAAGTAAAAACATACTTTCCAGTATAACCCCAACAATCTCCCACTTATACTCAAAATCTGCTTTTAAGTATACTACAACACGTCTCGTGTAGAATCTACGTGACATCTAATATCACCTACACGAATCTAATAATATCTCTCCCACTTATACTCAAAGCAGATTGGCTACACACTTGACAACCATTCCTCCCACATGTCTCTTGAATGTTTCCATAGGCAGACACTTTGTGAAAATATTAACTAGGTTATCCTCCAATGCGATCTTAGCCACCTCTTCATCTCCTCTCTTAACGATTTCTCGTCTAAGATTTCTTTCCTTCAGTGTGCTTGTTTGACTCGTGGACTCTTGGTTCCCTTGAATTTGTAACTGCCCCTAGCAAATATTGCTAGACAAATTCGGAACTCCATCCAAGTCCACTAAGAAGGTCTAGAGCCAAACTGGTTCCTTCACTGCTTCACAAGCAGCTACTTACCCAGCTTCCATGTGGTTGAGTCAGTGATGCATTTTTGCTTCACACTCGTCTGTTTCATGACTACATTTCCCAAATTAAAGCACACTAACTGAGGCAGATAGTTTATGGAATCTTTGTCTGATTGGAAATCCGAGTCCATGTAACCGATGGGAATCAGACTGTCTGACTGATAAACCAACATTCTATCACGAGTTCTCTTCAGATACTTCAAAATGTTTTTAACTGCAGTCCAATGTTCTTTCCCCGGATTACTCTGATATCTTGCCACCATTCCAACGGTGAAGCAGATATCTGGTCTCGTGCACAGCATTGCATACATGAGGCTTCCGAAAGGTACAAAACCTTTCTTGGAATCTTGCATGCTGAATCGTTTCAAGACAGTGTCTATGTATGAAGCTTGCGATAAGCCTATAATCATTTTCTTACGATCTCGAGTGATTTTGATCCCAAGGATGTGACCGGCCCTAAGTCCTTCATATCAAACTGTTTTGATAGCCATGCCCTTACGTCTAACAATACCTTTACATCGTCTCCGATGAGCAGAATATCATCTACATATAGTACTAAGAATACCAATGCAGTTCCGACACGCTTCTTATACACACAACTTTCGAACTCGTTTTGATCGAACCCGTAAAACTTTATAACCTGATCAAAACATTGGTTCCAAGCACGCGACACTTGCTTTAGTCCATAAATGGATTTCTTAAGCTTGCAAACTACATTTTCTTGGCCTTTTTCAATGAAGCCTTCGGGTTGTTGCACATAGATTTCTTCTTCAAGACTTCCGTTGAGGAAAGCCGTCTTGACATCCATTTGCCAGATCTCAAAATCGAGATGCGCAACTATCGACAAGAGAATACAGATGGACTTGAGCATAGCTACAGGCGAAAAGGTCTCCTCATAGTCGATCCCTTCTTTCTGAGTATATCCTTTTGCCACAAGTCTAGCCTTGAAGGTTTCTACCTTCCCCTCCGTTCTTTTTTTTCTCTTATATACCCACTTGCACCCAATGGGCTTGACCCCATTAAGTGGTTCGAACAACTCCCACACCTTATTATGATCCATAGAACCCATCCCGTCTTCCATTGCCGTTTGCCAAGAACTCGTGTCCTTGTCTTGGATTGCCTCATTGTAAGTCCATGGGTCTGATTCATCTTTACCGGGGACCAAGTCCGATGACTATCCTATCCCCTTGAATCTCTCGGGCTGTCTCACAACCCTCCCACTACGACGAGGTTCCGGTTGTGTATGTATGTCATTTGGTATGTCAACTTGTACACTTGGCAATGAGATAAGCCTTCTTAGCTCATCTAAGGTAATCTCACTTTTGGGCTTTCTATCGTTCATATAGTCTTCTTCCAAGAATCTAAAGTGCGTACTGATTACCACTTTTTGATCTTCGGGACTATAGAACATGCACCATTTCGTTCCTTCGGGGCACCCTATAAACAACCTTAATTCTGATCGTGGATCCAATTTACCAGCTTCCTTGTCCAATACGTATGCCGGACACCCCCAGATTCTCATGTGTCCTAAAATGGGCTTGCGCCTGGTCCACAACTCTTTAGGGGTTTTGGGAACCGATTTGGATGACACCAGGTTTAGAATGTAAGCCACTATTTCCAAGGCGTGACCCCAAAACGATTTGGGTAGATCCGCATAACTCATCATCGATCTGACCATTTCTAAAAGAGTTCTGTTTCTTCCTTCTGCAACCCCGTTTTGTTGAGGGGTTCCGGGTGCAATCAACTGGGATACAATCCCTTCATCAGATAAGTAGTTCAAAAAATCATCGTTGAGGTATTCGTCTCCACGATCAGATCGTAGACACTTGATACGTTTCTCCCTATGATTCTCTGCTTGAGCCTTAAATTCCTTGAATTTATCAAAGGTCTTAGATTTATGCTTCATAAGGTAAACATATCCATATCTTGAGTAATCATCGATAAAGATAACGAAATACTCATAACCTCTTCTTGCTCTGACTGACAATGAACCACATACATCGGTGTGAACGATTTCCAACACTTCTTTGACTCTATTCCCCTTGGCTTCGAATGCCCTCTTGGTCATTTTACCCTCCAAACATGATTCGCAAGTTGGAAATGGTTCAACCCGGAGAGACTCCAACGAACCATCTTGAACCAACCTTTGGATCCTTTTTGGATTAATATGACCTAGTCTCAGATGCCATAGAAGTGTTTCGTTCACATCTAATGAACGTTTTCTTTTATTTGAATCAGTCGATGCGTTTTGCGTGTGGTGTGCACTTTTAATAGTGTAGACATTGCTCATCAATGTCCCATAACAGATACACTCATCACTTCAAGAAATGATGTCATTCTTATTAAAAGAAACTAAGTATCCATTAACATAATTTTTAGAAACTGAAAGTGAATTCTTTCTAAAACTGGGAACATAAAGAACGTCTCTCAAAACTAAAATTCTATCACTAAAAGATAGGTGCACTTCTCCCACTGCTTTAACCACTACTCATGTAGCACTGCAATATCTGCTACTCACCTAGCATATTGCAGTAACGCTACTTTCGTGGATTTGCAATACCCGCTACCTACGTAGCATTGCAATAACCGTTACTTACGTAGTATTGCAATATCTGTTACTTACGTAGCATTGCAATAACCGCTATTTTCGTAACATCGCCCATGGAGATGATGATCTCACTCCCACTAAATCGTTGGATTATCCAGAATCCTTGAAACATTGAAACAAACATGATTAGTGGTTCCCGTATTCACTACCCACAGATGGGAGCATACGCTGCTAAACAAGTTTCAACAATTAGTGTTTGAGAATTACCCTTCTTCCCAACCTTTTTAGGCTTGGGACAGACTGACCTCCAGTGTCTTCTTAGACCGCAATTAAGCATTTTTGTTTGTCGGTCTTCTTCTTGACACCTCTTAATGCCATTTTCTTCGAGAACAAATTCTGTATGGCTATCTCGCTTCACGATTCTGGTGAGTGAAGAATTTGTTAAGATCTATCATAATAGCTGCAATGGTTTCCAAGTTCTGGTGTCGGTGTTGCAACACACCTGACGTTGAAGTCAAGATGATACACTTAGCCATTTTCTTGGATCCTAACCATTGCTTATGATGTCACTTATTTCCTTCTCAATCGTAGTCTTAGCGAGTCTAGGTTTGTCAAGGACGGACTTATGCGTGTTGCATGGTCAAGACAATATATAATTTCCAATCGACATATTTTCCTATATAACTTTATTGACTTAAAGTATATTAACAATGGATTAAAAGGTTGCGACATGCTGAACTGAAATAAATAACTATTGTATAAACATAAAATTATCACATAATTCGATCACATGATTCATATTAAAATCTCAAAAAAATATGAACATGCATCAAGCCAACATCTCAAAACAGTCTAAATAAGCCACGTGGGGTGGGTCATTATTTAAACACATTCAAGCAGGTTACAAACAAGAACAATTACAAACCTTTAATGTCCAGATTAATAGTTGGCTCCCACTTGACCAATATAAAATTGACAGGGACTTCGGAGAAGTATATGCATATCAATTTTATACCTAAGTAATAACCATGATTAAATACATAATTACTATTTCGCTTTGAACGAGCCTCGTGGGGAGGGTCATCGTCGCCACTAATAATAATCTACAATCATCCCTTCGGAATCTATTCATGTGAAACCCATCTTTTGGCCGTCCCGTGGGGGGAATTTCTCCAAAAGAATTCACAAATAAATAAATCATGGAGGTCAAAATTAATTCAATTTTATTGTCCGGAATAAATTTGTCAATTAATTGTTTTCAAAACATACTTAGTAATTTTCGAAAGTGAGATTTTTCCAAAATAATTTCTCATGCATCACATATTTAAACAAATTAAATAAGCACGGAAAAAATAAAGCAATCATCAAAACAAAAAATTAAACACATTGGATACATATATCCAATTGTCACGGTTAATTTTTGTCATATCTTGATCTTGAGAAATCATCTTCGTAGCACTCATCGTTCGTCTCGCAAGGCTCCCACTCGACCGCAACATGCTCTTTAAAACGTCCTCCGTCTAGGTCCGAGATGACGCCCGACATTGGGTAGCTCGCGGTCCATAACACGTATCCGCGTCTTCAGCGCTGACGCGCCTTGCGTCGAGCCGACCATCCCCGCTCATGGCTCGGCAGCTCTCGGCAGCGTCTGCGGATCAGTGGCGTGCACCTTTTCTTTCGCCCGTATCGCCTCGGTAGCCCTCGGCCCGTAGCGTCCGTGAGCCCAACCTTGGCTCCCGGTCGCGTCCGCTCATCCACGTGTCGTCTTGGCGCCAGTCGCGCGTGCTCACGTTCGCCACGCCCAAGCTTCGGCCGGTGCTCGGCCACGCCTGAGCCTCAGCGTCGTCACAGGCGCCTCTCGGCTTTTGCCCCTCTCTGACGACCGCCCTAGCACCTCGTGCTTTGGCTCACGTACGTCCGGGCACTTGGTCGCCTCGTCTTTAATTCTTCGTCTTCATTCTCGATCCGGTTACAATTTATTTATAAAAAAATAAATAAACCTAGATCTAGACTAGTCTATTACACTGATCAAATCAAATAAATCCTAATCTACTCGTGAATTTCTCATGAGGCAAAACAAATTCGAACGAATCAAATTAAAAACCAAAATTTATATGCATGCATAAATAAACATTCATCAAATACCATGACAATTGGATACCTGCAAAAAAAATCTAGCAATTCTACTATCCAATTTCAAATTTAATGAAAAACGAATTAAATTTCAATTTAAAATTCAGAGCCTGAAACCAAGGCTCTGATACCAGTTGTTGGGGAATTAATTGCCCGGATCTATTCGGGATGAATATTTAAATACAAATTTAATTCTAACAATTATTACTAGCATGAATTAATCCTATATTAATTCAAATAATAATTCAACAACAAATCATGCATATAAATTTATCACATAAATCCTACGCATGCGGAATAGCTAGGAGTTTACGTGAACTAACCTCTCGGAGTGACAACCGTTGAGAAGATGGATATCCCGTTCACACGAACAAACCCAAAGAGCCTTCTCAAGTATTCACTCGTCATTGTCCAACAATCCGGTGGAAAGATACTCATGAACAATTAACAAAAGGAAAAATAAAATTATGTTGCACCACCTTTGTGGATTTCTAATTTTTCCAACACATGGAATTGCATGGGGATGAAAAATTCGTCCCCTATTTATACATAGGGTGGTGGCCGATTTTTAGTGTAGGAATAAGATGGGAAAATATTTTTCTTGATCTCCAAGAAATCTTGAATATATCCTATATATTCTTTTCTCCATAATTAAAATATTTCATAAAAATCCCACCTCCTTATATTATGGATTTTTCGAAAAAATAAGGGAGTAGGAATCCAAGATTTGGATCTTCTTGAATTTATGAGATATTCTTGTATTCCAAGAATACATATCTTCCATAATATATTTTCAAGAAAATCAAGAAAATCTTTCCTTCCCTTATTTATTCAAAATTTTCAAAAATTCCCAATAAATAACCAAGTGGGAGATTTCTTGAATTTAATGAGATAGTCTTGTATTCCAAGAATATTTATCTTCATACCATAACAAAATTCAAAGAAAATCTTTCACCCCTTTTATTTATTAATTTCGAAAATTATAGGAAAAATAGGCAACAAGAATTTATTTAATTTTAAACACCTTTTTCAGTAATTGGACTTTATATTTGGGCTACTTGAGGGGCATTTAGGAGAATTAAGATTGGATCTTCCAATGGACCTTGAACTTCCAATATTGAGCCACAATATTATTCAAGCCCATAAATATTAATTAATCGCACTACATAATTAATATTGCATTATCCATCTTAACCCATATTACAGTTAATATGGCTCCCGGTTATTATTTCCCGCGTTTAAGATTATCCAGTCCATTAATTAATTTAAGCCACTGAAATAGCTTCACATTAATTAATATATTTTTCCTTGGTTCAGGAACGACTAAACATCATTATCCATACCGGAAAACTAATTTCACTTGGAAGATTTGGCATGATAAAACTTCTGAGTCTCCCAAGGGGACTAATCAAACAAGACACACTTGCACACCGATTCTCTGTGTTAAATCTTAGCAATCGTCATGTAACTAATAATATTGTCCAAGATACAAGGTATTGAATCACATTGATTCTCTACCCATCGTAAGTCAAAGCAATAGTTATTAATTCCACACGATTCTATTTAAGGAACGGAGATTAAGAAATAACTAACCACTGAGGTCTAATTCTTCTATATTCAGTACTGAAGAATTTATCCTCCTGTGGGTCCTCTTCAGTGCAACATTATGCACTAGTGTAATCTCTTGGTCAAGACAAGCCAATCTGAGCCTTACATTTCAACCTTTCACGATGGATTGTTCATTTTCATCTAGGTTGTGAATTTCGTACTTTTAGTTACAAGAGACTGTTAATTTAATCTTCTGTGATCTGATATCACTAAATTAACTACAATGTAACACGTACTAATTATTGAACATTTATGCAGTAAATATTTGTAACATTCAATGATATTTAAAGCAACAATGATAAATAATTTATTTCAGTAAATAAGCCCGAAATTCAGTCTGGTTATACAAAGTAAAAACACACTTTCCAGTATAACCCCAACAGGGAACACTTGTATGAATAAATGCAAAAATCAAACATAATATTCAAACAAGTGTATTGTCATACATTAATATTAATTGAACTATAATATTAATCAAACTGAATATCATCGAGTATTATGTCTTTACAATAGATTGTCTCTAGGACACTAACACTAACACTGTAAAACTTGTTCATTGTACGAAATTTATATTATTACACTTACAAATTAATAACACTACAATTATCAATTAATATCATTACATTTATAAACTAATATAGTTTATAAATATAGTAATATCAATTTCGTAGTATAAATATATTTCAGGAGAGTTTATGATTTAAAATATATTTATTTTTTTATAAATAAATAATGAAGAATAAGCATATTTACGATTTTTTATGAATATAAAGTTATAAACAAACACATTTTTTTATTCATTTGTTAATCTTAAGTTTTTAATAAAGATGAACGAACACTTCGTACTCCATCATGAGATATATTTTCTTGGGGGAGGAATATAGATGGGTGAGTGGTGGGCCGAAAACGCCTCTGTTGGAATTGGATAATGGATAGCCCCCGATTCGGATTTGGGATGAAGGGTACAAAGTGCAAACAGCGGATGGAATAAACGAAGGATCCGTTTGACTCAACTTATAACCTCTTTTCGGCATGTAAATTTTATATTAAAATAAGTTAAAATATCTCAATTTATTTTACTAAAATCTTATAAATTATACCCTATTCCACCAATCTAACCCCTAATCAACCCGACCTGGCCCCAGCTCACCATTTCAATATACAAAAAGTAAATATAATTATTTTATATTAAATTATAATTTAAAAATACTTTTCATAAATTACGAAAGAACTTATAAATTTTATTGGCCAAACATTTTAACAATTTATAATCTACTTAAAAATTATATATTATAAGCTCTTAAAAATTAAAACAATTAATAAAATATTAAAACTTATAAGATGTTCAAAATAAGGGGGGGCTTAATTGGAGGGAATGAAGATGAATGAATGAGAATAAAAGTTTAATAGGTGTTTGGTACACAACTTTAATTTCATGAATAGTAATTTGATTCCTTATTATTAACAAATCCTCGTACTTCAATTTTTTGTGAGGAATGACTTTGATTCCTCACAACTTTCATTCTTAATCTTTTTTCCATACCCTTTCTCATAGCCAAATGGGCCCGAGTTAATTTGGACGTCTATTAATAAATCAAATTAACAATTAATAAAAGAAAAAAAAATCAATGATCTAATTGCATAGTATCAATGTGCTAAAATTTTAATGTGTATACGTGTGTATATATATATATATATATATATATATATATATATAAATAAAAAATTGACCCAAATTTAAAAACCATTAATTTTCCCGCCAAAATGTATGTATGTTTGTTATGCATGATGTCCAGGAAGCTCAATAAATTTATTGGTCAAAATGTTAAAAAAGAACATACACGTAAAGATTAATCACATTTTTATGATAGGGGTATATTTATTTTTCATTTTTTTTACAACTTTATCACATTTTTTAAAATAAAGATTAAATAATATTATGTGTATAAGTAAAGTAACCACATATTCGATCCAATCTTGCTGATCATATGAACTGACGAAATCCAGCATGACAATTGAAGAGGGCTAGTTCTTGTATGGACTCGGGTGCACCGTGCATTTATAGTGCATTTTAGAAGCGTGCAACTTGTTATGCTAAAAAGTGTGACTTATTTATATAGAAAAGTGCAACTGTTAATATTGGAACATAGTTGCTTGCTTCTGTTTAGAATAGTTGTACGTTTCTGTTTTGTATAGTTGCACGCTTCTAAAATGCACTATGAGTGCACGGTGCACCCGGATGCACATGAGACCCACTCACTGAAGAGTTACACCCCTTCCATTCGGAAAAGTGTGTAAATTTTGATAACAACCTAACTTCAGCATTTTAAAAAAAATTATCCTTCTATCCTATATTTTAAAAATGGATTGGACCAGCAGGTCCGAGACCAATCCAACCGCTACTCGGTAAGTATAACAAATTAATTCAAAGTGTTTGGCAAAAGTGCACAAAGCATTGATTATTTGAATCGGTAAACTCATCGATTTGACATTATTTAAAAATAAAATAAAATTGTGGGTAATTTGCAATTTTTAATACTTATTGAAGGGACCACCATATAATTTTAGGGGCTATTTTGTAAATTTGAGAAATTATCTTGAAAAATAAAATTTGAGGGGCTATTATTTTAAAAAATATAAAAATTATCGATAATTATTATATTTATATATATCATATATTATGTAATTAAAACGTCCTGGTCAAACCCGATTCAACCGAAAGCGACCGGATTGACGTCCGGTTCCGCTTTACATAGCTTTTATCCAGCTAAATATTTTACAGTCCCTTATTAATTTTAATTAATTTGAGAAACCTAAAATTAACTACTAAAATTAGAAAATAATTGAAAATACTATAAACTTTTGTTGAAATAAATAAGATTTAGAATCTGTTGGTACAACTTGAAATGAAATTAAAGTGTTTCCATATTTTAATTATAAGACTTTTTGATATTTTTTTGGCCAAATAATTAAATTTAGCACATACTTTTAGATTTTCATCAATTTTAGCATATACCTTTTTCTCTCTCCAAATTTAACACATATTTTCACTTAATACTTAAAAACATCCCGGGTCACCATTTTCGAAAAGGTTCGTCTGATGTGGTCGTCGGAGTTAACTTATCTTGCTAATGTGTAAATATTAAAATATAAAAAATAAAAAATATCACCACTTAAAAATTATAAAATAGTGACCCGAGATATTTTTATATCCCACATTTTTTAATCTTAGGTGGTGATATTTTTTATTATTTTTATTTTAATAGATACGCGTCAACAAGATATGTGGATTCTGACGACCATATCAAACGGACCTTGTCGAAAATGGTGAGTTGAGATGTTTTTAAATATTAAGTGAAAATATGTGTTAAATTTGGAGAGAGAAAAATATATTTGCTAATATTAATAAAAAACCAAAAGTATGGACTACATTAATTATTTGGCTTATTTCTTTTGATAGTTTTCACTTCTTTGAAATGGTTTAACAGTTAATTTGTTAAAAATATTCACTTGCACTTATTTTCCAAAATAAGTCCGACGACAAAAACTTGTTATATCCAAATTGGAGCATAAATTAACATCTCACTACTTTTAAAGTTTTAAAGCGTTACATTCAAATTATATATCGTCTCATTACTCACCATGAGATCATCTCATCCAAGTGTGTCTCCCTACAAATATAATTTACAAAATTGTGTGAACCTCCGTTCACGATAAACTTAATTTTTTTCAAATATCACTAATATATATGCACTATCATTATTATACATAGAGACGTTATGTTTATATATTAATACTATTTTGAATGTATAAAGTTATAATATCTATGCATAATAGTGATATAGTTTAACATAAATTCGGGTTCGCAAGATATCTACTTACATACAGGGGCGGAACCACTGTGGGGCCAAGGGGATCACTGAGCCACCCCTCGGCCCCTCTGAAATTTTAATATATATAAATAATATAGTATAAATCTTTAACTTGTTTGGAGTCTCTAGTATTGCTCAATTTAAGACAAACTTAAGTCTTATCCTTCATATGAATAAAATGAGAGAAAGCGATTATAATTCACATTCTAAATATGTATATAAATATATTTTACTCAGTTAATTTAAAACTATTTAGTTCAAATAAATTTTTAGATATATATAAAAAATTTAAAAGTATATTTAATTATACTTTATTATAAATTGGCCCCTTGTACGAAATTTTTGGCTCTGCCACTTATATATATATTTCGTTGAGGAAGAATACAATTTATTCATAAAAGCATTCTAATTGAACGGCCAAACCAAATTGCAAAGTTTTATAACCAATTCAAAAACACGAGTTAGAAAGGAAAACTAGAACACTGCTAAAAATGTGACGAATGTAATAGATCAAGTGGTTATAACACAACTACATATGCCGTGAGGTCATGGGTTCGAGTCACCATTTGTCCGATAAAAAAAAAAAGCTACTAAAAATGTGAAAACGAATAAAATCAACACTTCATTTTTGTTTGCTAATATATAAAGAGTATATATACTAATACTATACAGCCAAATCAATATCTCTAATGGCCCGGCCCTCTCTTGCTTGGCCCGGACGCCAAAATGAATTCCAACCCTCTAAATGAAAACGCCGTCGTCTTGGCGGCGGCGGTTTCCGGCCGAAGGGGTCGGCAATGAGCCTGAGACAGCTGTAAGCCTAAAACCAATACTAAGACCACCAAAATTAACTGAAAGGTGATCAACTTTGTTGAGCTGCATCGGCCGTATATATTTGCCATTTGTGCAAATTGAAATTGTGTTGTTGGAAAATGGAAAATTGAGTAGTTGATGAGGTAATGTGCAACTGCTTGGAATGGGAGCATCGGCATATATAGAAGTTTTGGGAGGGGGTCGGTGGGGTTTTTTTTTTAAGTGGGTCCCAGCTTGTGAGCCAAAAGGAATTTGACTCGGCGAACATTTAAATTAAATAATGGTCGGATTCGTGCTTTTACTATGGGAATGTCTTTGTTATGAGGTTTGAATTTGACTTTTGTTACATACGCTATGATCTCACCCTTGCCGATACATTCTTGTGTAAGATCGTTTAATTTGAGATACACTTAGGCTCCATTTGGATGGAGGATTTGGAAATCCATGGATTTCACGCATAAATTATACTCTCAAATTAATTTACAAATACTTAGATGTGAGGGTTTAGAGAAGAGAGTGAAGGGGGAGAAGAGAAAGAAGTAGAGATGAGGAGATTTCACAAATGACTAGGTTTTGACGAGGATTTGAAATCCCTTCATTTTAAACTAGTTTCTCAAATTTAAGTATTTATAAATCCATTGGAGAGTGATGATTTGTGTGCGAAATCCATGGATTTCAAATCCATCCATCCAAATGGAGCCTTAAAATATTCATTAATTAGTTAGAAAAAATTCGAATCAAATGAATGGATAAATGAGTTAGAAGTAAGGCTAGCATACCATACTGTTAGGAATTAAAGCAAGCAATTATAAGAGAAAATAATGGAACAATGAATTAAAGGACAAACAATTTGGTTACCCAGTTCGTCAGGAATGACTATATCTGGGGGCACTACCAAGCCAGGAGATTCACTATTTCGTGTGTTATTTTCGTACAAGAGGCAAATACAATGAGTTAAAAGTATTTATATAGGAGACGGGCCGAAAAACCTAAAATTGCGCACTTGGCTTTCAGAACAGCTCGACCAGGGGCTTTGGTCGAGCGGTTCTGCTCTATCAGACTTCTTGCTCGAGCGCCTTGATGGCGCTGGAAAGGGGACCGCTCGATCGAGCATAGGTGCTCGACCACTGGCTTGGTCGAGCGCCTCTCGTGGTCTGCCTCCCGGTCTCCACAACCCAACAATCTCCCACCTGGAGATCGACTCCCACTGTAACTTGTCTCCTCCGTTTCAATGGTCTCTCTCACTGGTAGTAGTGCCTGGCCTTATGCTCAATTTTCAAGGCCAGTTGAAATCATGCATAACTTCAACTTCTCTAAGGTCACAACCTTAGTCAACATGTAAGCAGGATTCTCACTTCCCCGGATCTTCATCAGCTGTAAGATCTTGTTCTCAATGAGGTAACGAATGTAATGATACCTCAACTCGATGTGCTTCGTCCTCGAGTGAAAGGCCAAATTCTTCGCCAAGTGAATAGCACTCTGACTGTCACTATACAGAATACTATCCTTTTGCTCCTTCCCCAACTCACACGGCAGATTCTGCAACCAAACCATTTCTTTGCTAGCCTCAGTAACTGCAACATACCCTGCTTCTGCAGTGGACTGAGCTACGATCTTTTGCAACTTAGAAGCCCAAGATATTGTTGTACCACCAAAAGTAAATACATACCCTGTAGTACTCCTCCTTTTGTCGAGATCATTTGATGCCAAGTCTGCATCAACATATCCTGTCAACCCAACGCTTTTGCCATCAAAGCACAAAGCTTGTTCAGTAGTACCTCTCAAGTACCTAAGGATCCACTTCACTGCCTCCCAATGCTGCTTACCCGAATTGCCCATAAACCGGCTAAAAACTCCCACCGCCTGTGCAATATCTGGTCTTGTACACACCATGACATACATCAAACTTCCAATTGCTGAAGCATACAGAGTGTTTTGCATGTAGGTCTGCTCCTCTTCGCTACTAGGTGAGTCCTTGTTGGATAGCTTAAACTGACTTCCCAACGGGACCCGAACTGGCTTTGCATCTTCCATACTAAATCTCTCCAAGACTTTCTTTATGTATTTAGCCTGTGAAAGATACAACTTTCCTGCCACCTTATCACGATCGATTCACATTCCTAAGATTTGCTTGGCCTCTCCAAGGTCCTTCATAGCAAACCTTTCAGACAATTTTTCCTTCAACTTGCTCACCTCCCGAGCACTAGAGTCTACTATCAACATGTCATCAACATATAATAGAAAATGATATAACCATCATCATACCTCTTGAAGTAACAACAATGGTCAGCCTCACACCTATTGATCTCAATCTCGTGTATGAACCCATCAAACTTCTTGTACCACTGTAATGGAGCTTGTTTCAGACCATACAAGCTCTTCTTCAATTTGCAAACTAGCTCACTACTCCCCCTAGACAAGTATCCCTCCGGTTGCTTCATGTAGATGTCCTCATCTAAATCACCATGAAGAAAGGCGGTTTTCACGTCCATCTGTTCTAACACCAAATTTTCTGCAGCCACCAGACTCATAACTAATCGAATGGTAGTTAGCTTCACCACTGGAGTAAAAACATCAGTATAGTCAATACCATGTTTCTGCTGAAACCCCTTCACAACCAATCTTGCCTTGTAGCGTTTGCTTCCATCAGCCTCCTCTTTTATTCTGTAAACCCACTTGTTATGCAGTGCTTTCTTGCCCTTAGGAAGCTCAACTAGCTCCCAAGTTCCGTTGGTCATCAATGAATTCATCTCATCATCCATTGCAAGTTTCCACTTGTCAACCTGTTCACTATGTGTGGCCTCTGCATAACATTCAGGTTCACCACCATCAGTCAACAATAAATAATGAAGGGAGGGTGAATATCTATAAGGAGATATCCGATCTCTCGTGGATCTCCGCAGCAGAATTGTTGGTGGTGGTGTACTTGGTTCTTCCTCAACAATCACCTGATCATCTAGAACCCCCTTGCTCCCACCCGAGTTCGAAATGTCTAACTCCACAACCTGAGACTCAGAACCACCTTCTTTGGATATCCCCAACCTGTCTTTGTACATCACCTGTTCATTAAATATGACATCTCGACTACGAATTATCTTTCGGTTTTCCTCATCCCAAAATCGATAGCCAAATTCATCACCGCCATATCCAACAAACGTACACTTAACAGATTTAGCATCTAACTTACTTCTACTCATAGCATCAACATGAACATATGCAACACACCCAAATACTCGAAGAAAAGACAGATTTACCTACTTTCCCGACCAGGCCTCCTGTGGTATGCCATTTTCCAAAGGAGTTGAGGGTTCCCTGTTTATCAAGTAAGCTGCTGTGTTAACTGCCTCTGCCCAAAACATCTTTGGCAGCCCACACTTCAATCTCATGCTTCTAGCACGTTCACATAGGGTTCTGTTCATATGTTCTGCCACGCCATTCTGCTGTGGGGTTCCTCTCATGGTTTTCTCCATTCGGATTCCATTCGCCTCACAGAATCCTTTGAACTCTCGGAGCTCGTACTCTCCACCATTATCAGATCTCAAACACTTCACCTTGAGACCCGTCTCAGTTTCTACAAGAGTCTTCCACTTTCTGAAAGCATTAAAGACATCAGACTTATTTTTCAAGAAATAAACCCATACCTTCCTCGTAGATTCGTCGATGAAAGTCATGTAATATGATGCTCCACCAAGGGATGTCACTGGCGCTGGACCCCACAAATCACTGTGAACTAACTCCAGCTTCTGCTTCTTCAAAGCTTTGCCTCCCTTCGAAAAACTCACCCTTTTCTGTTTTCCGAATACATAATCCTCACACAAACCGATGTCAACTGTCTTGAGGTCTGGCAGTTTACCCTTCGAGCACATAACTTTCATCCCCTTTTCACTCATGTGGCCTAGACGACAATGCCACAAATTTGCATTCCCTTTTTCACTTGCAAGAGCAATGTTGTCCCGGGTGTTGCCTGTCATATACAACGTTCCCTCTTTATTTCCTCGACCCACTACCATGACACCTTTGGATATTTTCCACGAGTTACACCCAAAAGTCACCTTGTAGCCCTCATCATCAAGCTGCCCAACTGAAATCAAATTCCTCTTCAAACCAGGAATATGTCTCACATCTTTCAACTGTAACACAGTCCCATTTGGTGTCTTAATCTGAACATTCCCCTTCCCTTTGATTTCCAGAGGCTCATCATCAGCTAGATAAACCTTCCCAAAGTTCCCGGAAGTGTACTTCTCCATTACGTCAGCACTGCTGCACGAATGAAATGATGCTCCAGAATCTAACACCCACGACTCCAATGGACTGCTTACACTCAGAATCAATGCATCTGAGTCCTCATCAGTGGCAACGTTGGCTGAGTTGTCATTCTTCTTTGGTTCATTCCTTTGTGCCTTGCACTCCCTTTTGTAATGACCAAGTTCATGATTTTTGTAACACTCAACTTGACTCTTATCCTTCTTGGGCTTATCTTTGCCCCTTGACTTCGATCTACCCCGATTTGGCTTCCCCTTGGATTCAGATCTTCCTCTGTTTCCCGCACTCAAAGCAGATCCTGTGGCCACACCCAACTCTTTCCTGCGAATTTCTTCGCTCATGACCAAATCTCTAACCTCATCAAATTTTAGTTTCACTTTACCCGTTGAAGCACTAACAGCCGTTACCGTTCCACTCCAACTTTCTGGTAAAGATGACAACAAAATTAAGGCTTGAACTTCATCATCAAAATCAATCTCAACCGAGCTCAATTGGGCTATGATTATATTGAACTTGTTGAGATGGTTGGCTACCACAGTATCCTCCGCCATCCTCAGGTTGAATAACCTCCGCATTAGATGCACCTTATTTGCTGCAGACAGTTTTTCATACATCTCAGTCAATATCTCCAGCATCTCCTTTGTGGTATTTACTTTCACCGTATGTAGGGCGACGTTCCTGGATAACGACAGACGAACCACACTCATCGCCTTCCTATCCAGCAACTTCCACTCGTCGTCCTTCATATCTTCAGGCTGTTCACCCAACGGTTGATACAGATCTTTACCGTACAGGTAATCTTCTATCTACAATTTCCAGAATCCAAAATCCGTTCCATCAAACTTCTCAACAGGCGATTTCCCTTCAGCCATCATAATTGCTCTCCACAGATCCCTTTAACCCGATGCTCTGATACCAATTGTTAGGAATTAAAGCAAGCAATTATAGGAGAAAATAATGGAACAACGAATTAAAGGACAAACAATTTGGTTACCCAGTTCATCAGGAATGACTACGTCTGGGGGCACTACCAAGCCATGAGATTCACTATTTCGTGTGTTATTTTCGTAAAAGAGGCAAATACAATGAGTCAAAAGTATTTATATAGGAGACGAGCCGAAAAACCTAAAATCGCGCACTGGACTTCCGGAACCGCTCGACCAGGGGCTTTGGTCGAGCGGTTCTGCTCGACCAGACTTCTTGGTCGAGCGCCTTGATGGCGCTGGAAAGGGGACCGCTCGATCGAGCATAGGTGCTCGACCACTGGCTTGGTCGAGCTCCTCCCGTGGTCTGCCTCCCGGTCTCCACAACCCAACACATACAATACTATACCATACCATACCGTACCGTATCAGTTATACCGCATACCATACCGAAATTTACGGTATGAGAAAATTCATATCTTACTGTACCAAAAATTTCGGTATATCAAAGTTTCAGTATGCTAAAATCTCATATGCCGTATACCGTACCGTACCGAAATTTTGGTATATCATACCGTACCACAATTTTGTTACACCATACCGTACCAAAAGTTCCAGTATATACCGAATTAATGGTATACCGTTTCATACCCGAAAATTCAGTAAATTATACCTTGATTATTTATTAAAAAAAGACTTGTATTTTATGAATAATAATTTATCATAACATAAGTCTTAGTAGTCTAACTGTTCAATACAACAAATATTAAAAATAATACAATCTATGTTTCAACAAATACTAAAAGAGAAAGAGTCAAGTGAGAGAGAAAATACTAAGGCTAGAGTTTGTAAATTAAAATTTTAATTAAATAAAAAAATATTATATATATATATATAATGGTATGGTATATGTATCGTATACTGGTATATATCGGTATATCAAAAAATTTCGGTATACCGGACCTTCCAAAATTTTATATCGTTATCGTACCAAAAAATTCGGTACAGTAACCATATCGTACCGAAAATTTCGATATACCGAAAATTTAGATATATTCGATATTTTTCGGTATGGTAAGCCAAGTATACCTGTATATTCGGTATATTTTCCACCCCTAGTTAGAAGTAAGTTCTTTTTTTTGTGTGTAAATTTGCATCGTGCAGATCATTTTAAAATGACTAAATTTATTACAGTTTCTGATCAGGTCGTAAAGAGAACAGTTTCATGAATGCATATTTTTTTTGAATGGTAATTGAATGTAGATTGAATTGCATGAACTACGAAATTATGTAAAAGTATTCACAAATTCTTCAAGCTTGTATACTATAAAATTAATATTACGTATTACATTTATAAATTGATATCTATAGCATTTAATATTATGATGTTAATTTATAATGATAATTGTATCAGTTCATAAGTGTAATAATATATATTTTATACTATGAACAAATTTCATTAGAGATGTACTCAAAAGTATTTGTGAAATTTCATCAAAGACCTATTCAAATGTATTTGTAATGGATTATATATATTAAAATTTAATTGCCTGATCAGAATACATGTAGTTTTGTATTAAAATGGGGTCATCATTCTAAGGTATAAAGTTGAGAGACTCGTTATTTTAAGGTATACATTTCTATTACATTTACACATACTAGTCGAATTTGCACATTATGTAGTCGAATGTACAAATGCAATTGTACCTTAGAGTAATTGGAAAAAAAAATATACTTTAAACTTTAAAGTAATAATTTGGAAAAAATTGCACTAATAAGTAACTTTTTGTATTAAGATGTCTCACGTCCACACAAAAAAGAATTGTCTTTGATATTGTGGCGTTGTGGTCGTGGAAGTTTGGCGAAAATTTCTAACTTGAAAGCTCAAGTGTTTGAATTTTTTTTTTTTTTTAATTTTAAATTTCAAGCGGATATATATACTTCACAGTAAATTTGATTTGAAATTTAGGTTCAAGAGTATGTGATTATACCTAAAGTAATAGTAATACTTATAACACAAATACTTATATGTAAATTAGTATAAACTTAATATTTATTAAAATTTAATTGACATGTACCTACCTCAACTCAATATATTCAGATTTGATTAGATATAGGTTGCCTCATAAATTTAATTGACATGTACCCACCTATTTTAGTGAAATTTAAGTGGTATAAAACTTGATTCGATTTCCCTATTTCACTTTTCTAATTCCATTATTTTTAATACATGAATTCATGATAGAATAATTTTTTGGATATTTTTTTATTATTTTACATATCATCTATTTATATTATGGAACACAGAGTGGAATACCAATTATGGAAGTAATGATTTAATTTGCATATAAGACTTAATTTTTTTTTGTAATACTCTCTCCGTCCCGCAATAACGTGCACAATTTTCTTTTTTGTTCGTCCCGCAATAACGTGCACATTTCCTAAAATGACAAAACACTCAAAACTTACATTATCACAATATTATTATAATTGATTTAAATAATATAAATAAAACAAGTTTTCTTAGTTTCTGTGCTCCATAGGGATGACGTTATCTGAGACGGATGGGGTAATAATTTACTATGTTTGAGTTATGTTAAGTTAATTTTGCAGCAACATCCTTTAACGGAACATGTAGGAATCAGAATTTTTAAAAAGTCGGTTTTTAACTTTTTTAGTGAGTACTAGTATTAGATTTGTGGGGCTTTCATTTCACACTATTTTACAACCACAGACGGTTATGTTGTGTTTTGTAAGATATCATATCTTGCTAACCTGCCAAGGCTTTCACACTATCTTTGGACTTTCGGACAAACGCGTATGTTTATGCGAATTCACGCTAGCTAGCTGTCCATCTTACTACTTTTCCTTTTTTTTTTTTATTATATATATATATATATATATATATATATATTTCTTGACAAAAACTCTACCTCATATTTTTTAAATAAAAATTAATGCGAGACACTCGTGTAGGTGAGATGTAGTAAAAAAGTAATATATATTAATATTCACTCCTTTAAAAATATTAAAGCTATTGTACAAGTGTGTCTCATGTTTTTATGCCTTATTACTCATTTATGGAGAAATACAAGCTGACGCAAAGATGCTAGCTACGGAAAAGAATGTCCTCACCAGTGTTTTCATAATCGAACCGGTGATCGAACCGGACAGATCATCGGTCAGCGGTTCAACCGTTTAAATGATTTATGTGTATTTTTTGTAATTTTTTTTATATTTTACTATTTTTTTAAATGACTAATTCATCAATGAACTTATAATATAAATATTTAAATTTAATTAATCAAACTTGAACCATAAAAATAATATAAACGTGAAAAGATTTGTCCCACATCGAATAAGTATTAGAAGAAATGTAAAATGAAGTTATATAAAAGGGATATGAGGTAGATTTTATGGATCTCCTATCCCACATCGAATAAGTATTAAAAAAGATGTGAGTTTGAGTAATATAAAAGGTGGATCTCCCATCCCACATTGAATAAGTATTAAGAAAGATGTGAGATAAAGTAATATAAAAGGGAGTGTAGGTGGATCTAAATTCTACCTAAACCTCCTATCCCACATTGAATAAGTACTAAAAATATGTGAGATAGAGTAATATAAAAGGGGTGGGGGTCTAGATCCTTACCCACAAGAAAGATTAGTTAAAAATTGATTGGTATTAAAAATAATAATATTTTTTTACCTAAATAATTACTAGTTTAAAATTTTTAAAAAAAAGTTTAAAAATAATAAATAAAAAAAACCTGTCGAACCGGTTTTGGCTGGATCTGACCGGTTCTGACCGGTTTAACCTAAAAACCGGTTCTTAGGGGGTGTTCGGACCGATTCCGGTTCAACCGGTTGAACCGCCTGGTCCGATCCGATTTTGAAATCATTGGTCCTCACACAAACAAACATTTAATATGTATAATTAATAGACCCCGATTGGTAGCCACGAGAGAAATTGCTATAATATTAATGCCTAGATTAATTTAATAAGAAGAACTCCTATAAAGTTGATTGGTAGTATATATTAAAAAGTGTGCGTAAAATATTATAAGTTGATTGACAGTCACTTAAAAAAGTTGTATAATTTTTATATATTGATTGGTAGGTAACACAAATCATGCATAATTATTTGAAGTGACCAATTTACCCTTACCCACATATTATTACCCTAATCGTAACCTACACCACAAATTGTCTGTGAAATTGTAACCTACACCACAAATTGCTGCTATGCTTAAATGCCTTTCTTTTCGCTTTGAATTCTCACCTGCTAAAGTCCTTGCTCTCAATTTTCAATAATCTCGTCAAAAAATTTCACAATTTGAAAAAATTAAAATATGGCAATTGAAATTTTCCCCAATAGCCCCACTATCGGAATGAGCCCTAGAATCTCGTTTTCGCACGATACTTCTCAAAACGACGGCGTACCAGTCGAGCAATACATTCGCACCAGTTCATCGTCCTCAATTGATTTCGATTTCTGTGTTTTCCGCGAAAGCTTCGACCACGAATCTTCATCCGCCTACGAACTCTTCTTCGACGGTAAGATCCTCCCGATCGAAATTAAAAAAAGGCTAGCTCCGGTAAGGAAATCAGAAGGTCTAGAATCTCGTTTTCGCACGATACTTCTCAAAACGACGGCGTGCCAGTCGAGCAATACATTCGCACCAGTTCATCGTCCTCAATTGATTTCGATTTCTGTGTTTTCCGAGAAAGCTTCGACCACGAATCTTCATCCGCCTACGAACTCTTCTTCGACGGTAAGATCCTCCCGATCGAAATTAAAAAAAGGCTAGCTCCGGTAAGGAAATCAGAAGGTCCACCGGCGCCATCGGCTAATCTGCCGCCACAACCGCCTTCGCCGAAAAAAATCGGCAAATTAAACGAATCGAAGAGCGCAATCGCGGAATCGGAGGAAAAACAGAGGTCGTTTTGGCGGTTTAAGCGCAGCTCGAGCTTGAATTGCGGCAACGGTTATGGCCGGACTCTTTGCCCGTTGCCGCTTTTATCGAGGAGCAATTCGTCGGGATCGAGTGGCAGCGGTAAGCGTTCGTCGGTTTTGAGTAATCAGAAACAGAGTTTTCTCAGGCACAATTCGTCGAACACCTCGCAGGCGCAAAAGTCCTCTGGTTATTCGTCGAAACCGCCGTTGAAGAAGAATACCTCCGTTGACAGCCGCGATTTGATTTGGGAAGAATTTTTTTCGTGTAGGGTTTGGCGTTCGATTAGGGAAGAAATGAAAGAAAATGATTTGTCTTTTTATTTTTTATATAGAGATAGTGGGGGTATTATTGTCTTTTCATGAATCACTGTAGAAGCCCCTAAAAAATAATACCACCTCTTTGGTGGTATTATTTACTATGAAGTGAACAGTGATTTGTATGATAAGTATTGGCAAGTCGACTGATTAGAGCTGGGTCGGCCTGTTTCTTATAGTGGCTATCAATCGGTTGACAAAATTAGTGGCTCAACCATTTTAGGCCCTATGAGGGGCTACCAATCGAGGCCATAGTTTATTAAAAGGCTTCTTTTTTAAATAATTTATTTCAATTAGAAAGAATCAGTGTGATGACAAGAAGAAGTTGTTGATGGGCATATGCGTTTCTTGGAAGTTAGAAAAGGACATCATATCTTAAATTTGAGGTGTAATAAGCTAGAGTGCATGAAATCAAACGAGTCGACAATTTGCTTCCCACACCGACAATATTTTACTCGCTTTTCTCGAGATCGTTTTATATATTGACCAATTAACTCATTTAAATTGGATTAAAGAGAAAATGGGTAGTAATATTTAATTTGGATATCTACGCGCGTTAATTAATTAGTAGACAAAAACTTGTGTGAACCCGAGTTTACCGTGAACTCGGTTTTTTTAGTATCACTGTTATATAAAAAATTCTCATTGTTATGTATAAAATTATCACTGTTATGCATAAAAATAATCATTGTTTAAAAAATACTTTATATTTTTAAACAATTTTTTAAACAATTTTTTTTTTTACATAACAGTAATAATTTTTACCTATAACATTGATAGAATTAATGCATAAATCTGGTTCATAGGAGTGTTACTCTAATTAGTAACGAGACAAGGTTCATGGTTATTTTTTCAAAACAAAAAATAATGTCAACTATCCCTAAAGTAAACTGCTTGGAAGCAGCTCTGATTATTTTAATTAGGTTACTAATTGGACCCAATTTATCATGGAATAAGTAAAAAAAAAAAAAAAGTTGCTCAAATTATAAATATCAAATTGAACTTCAATACTTGAAACGAATGAGTGCTCGTGACTCAAAAAGTTATACATATATAAGCGTCCTATCATTTGTACATCACCGATAAATTTTTAATAATGCATTTATTTTAGCGAAAATCTTGTGTGAAATATTGCACACTAGTGTTATGTGCAATACAATATAAATAAGACAAAAATTGCCTAAATTTCATGGGTCGTATGGGTGGGTCGGGTCGTCGTATAGTCGGTCATGTCAGGCGGCAAGCGGGGTTCAGTTTACATAACAACTTGATGTGTTCTTATATGAACAAAAAAGTGTTACCCTATGAGCAAAAGAGTGTTACTACACGAACAAAAAACCATAAAAAGCGCATAAACAAAATCGAAACAAACGGAAAAGAAATTCTCAGTCCAAAATTACAGATTTACATAACAACTTGATGTGTTACTACATGAACAAAAGAGTGTTACCCTATGAGCAAAAGAATGTTACTACATGAACAAAAATCAGTACAAACGCGAAAAATATCATCAGTAAAAGAGTGTTACTACGTGAACAAAAACCAGTACAAGCGCATAAACAAAATCAGAACAAACGGAAAAGAAATTCTCAGTCCAAAATTACAGATTTACATAACAACTTGATGTGTTACTACATGAACAAGATAGTGTTACCCTATGAGCAAAAGAGTGTTACTACATGAGCAAAAACCAGTACAAACGCGAAAAATATAATCAGTAAAAGAGTGTTACTACATGAACAAAAACCAGTACAAACACATAAACAAAATCAGAACAAACGGAAAAGAAATTCCCAGTCCAAAATTACAGATTTACATAACAACTTGATGTGATACTACATGAACGAAAGACTGTTACCCTATGAGCAAAAGAGTATTACTACATGAACAAAAATCAGTACAAATGCGAAAAAAAATCATCAGTCTACCAGACTACCACAACTAACACTGATTTTTCTCCCAAAACAATTCTTAATTAAGCAAGTGTGATAAATTCCAAAATTTACGACATAAAAGTTTCAATCAAGCTGACTTTATAATCTCTTCTGAATTAATTCATATATAAAACTGAACAAATGCTCAGTTAATAGTTATATGCATGTGGAAGAAACAGTCAAACATATATGCCAGAAGATTACAAGATTTGTGATTGCGGTGTCTACTGCGAGGAAGAAGAAAGGAAGGAGAAATCCGTAGGAAAAAGGAGAAGCGGCTCAAGCAGGTCTGACTCGCGAAATTAAAAACCTAATATTTAGGCCAAATTGCACATAAATCATAGTATGCAATATTGCATACAAGTTTTTGCCTTTATTTTATATATAGATTTCTTACATGTAGGGGTGAAAACGGATCGGATATTTCCCGACCGATCCGAAGCCGAATTCGGTCGGTATCGAATTCGGTATGAAAAATTGGTATCCGGGCGGATACGGATTCAGATACGGATAGTTGACTTTGGATTCGGATTCGGAATACATAATATCCGACCGTATTCGAGTTTTACCATATTTTATCGGATATTATCCGGATATATTATCCGGATATCCGGATTTTTTTTTATTATTTTTTAATATTAATTTTATTAAGACATTAATTATTACTTATTACTTATTAGACATTTCAGTTTCACATTTGAATTAATAATTTCGAAACCCTTGGTCGTCTTCCACAGTTCCACTCTCCTACGCCGCCACTCTCCTTCTCCCTTTCGTTTTCACTTTTCACCGGCCGGCCACTGCACCCCCAGCCGGCTAGCCCCGTCGTCAATCGGCCGCCACTCTCCTTCTCCCTGCTGAGCTGTCTTGGGATCGTTTCACATTTGAATTGATAATTTCGAAACCCTTGGTCGTCTTCCACAGTTCCACTCTCCTACGCCGCCACTCTCCTTCTCCCTTTCGTTTTCACTTTTCACCGTTGAAGACCCCATAGCTTGCCCCGTCATCAATCGGCCGCCACTCTCCTTCTCCCTTTCGTTTTCACTTTTCACCGGCCGCCCCTCTCCTTCTCCCTTCCCTTTTCGGCGATAGCTTGCCGAATTCAATTGATTGGAGAGACTGAGCGACCGGTTTTCTGGAAAACTGAGCGACCGGTATAAACCGAGAGTCGGGGTCGGCGATAGCTTGCCTGATTCAATTGATTGGAGAGAGAAATGCGTCGTTGTCCCTGTTAAAGACCAAAGCAGCTGTGGTAAATCTCCCCTATCTTTTAATACAGAATGTATGTATGTTATGTTTTCTGGTCTGGTAAATCTCCCCTATCTGTGGTAAATCGACCGGTTTTCTGGTCAATAATACATCACTCAAATCTGTCTAAATTACTTCTTTTCCTTCATTCTTGACTTGTATAGTTATGTTTTTATATAGTGGATGCTACACTTGGTAAAATACACCTTTATATATGATGTAGATATCCTCTGTTTATTTTGTGTTACTGGACGAAAATGTAGTATCGACCACAAAATTGATATTTTCTTTAGTTGAGCTGCCAAACACGTGCAATTTTTGTGGTCCAAAAATCTTGATGAATCCAATATGGAGATGAAAGAAAAGATGAAAAATAGAGTAGGCATAAAGTGTAATTGACTAATTGGGTAGAATCTTGATATCATGTAAATGTGAGGAATAAATTTAGCCGCAATGCCGGTGGTCTATTTATCATATTCATTTAAAGACAAAAACCCTTTTTAAGCCTTATCTTCTTCACCAATCCATTTCTCTTTTCATCACCACGAATAAATTCTTTGGTACTTTAGGTAAAAAATTATCTTCAACTATGTAACACCACCACCCACCACCAATTTCTTATGGTTCAATTTGGTAAGGAAAATTTATAAAGACAGATAAGAAATTAATAGAGTATTGTAGGTAAATATTGAAATAATTAACCACCCAACTTTTGAATTGTTTTTAGGTTTCTTGCGCACCATGAAATTGAAGTGCATTCTTGAAACATACAATTTGTTTTACTGAAACGTTAACTTAATTACACTGAAACATTCAGCTTGTCTTTTAATACAACAATTTTCATGCTTCTATATGATTTCTGTGTACTGAGCTTTATCTGCGAATTGAACATGCTTCTATATGATTTCGATTAAACATGTGAATTGCTTCTATTATGTATGCTCGTTTATTTAGTGACATGAGATCAAAAAGCATATGAAATCATGTGATATATTTTACTTGCAAGTGTGATATATTTAAAGACGTATAATTTTTTTCTTAATGTAGGAAAAATAAAAACTGTGGACAAATGGAAGGAGATCCACCACCGTTGATCAACCTTGCCGTCGGCGAGATGTCCGACGCCGCCTCTTCACAGCCTCTGAATGTCCTTCCCAAACCTAGCACATCCATCCAAGAAATTAGGTTAGATCTCCACTTTAATTTAATCTGAATTAATTCAAGAACTCATTAATTTTTCTACTCTGTTTCATATTATTTACCATTAATTCAAGAATATTCTTTGAAAATTGTTTATGTAGGGAAAGCGCAAAAAGTGTGGATGTATCATCTACATCAGAAAATCCTATTGATGTTGATGCATGTGATAAAGAAATGCATGACGAGCCTCAAGCAAAGAAACAAAAGAAGACTACATCGGAGGTTTGGAAGCACTTTGCTAGGGCCAAGGAAATCAAAGAGGAGGATGGCAAGAAGACTGAGATAGTTTGGGCACACTGCACTAGATGCAAACACAAAGCTAGAGGTGAGAGTACAAATGGAACAACAACATTATGGAACCACTTGAAGAACAAACACAATATTTTGCCGGGTCAACAACTGCTGAAAGTGGAAAAGAAAGACAGTGTCACAACTGTTGAACCTTATAGGTACGATCAAGAAGCTAGCTTGAGAAAATTTTATATAGCAATAATCATGCATGAGTATCCTTTCAATATAGTTGAACATGAATACTTTGTTGAGTTCATCAAGTCTTTGCGTCCAAGTTTTCCAATGAAGAGCCGCATCACCGTTAGGAAAGAACTAATGGAGATCTTTACACAAGAAAAGGAAAAGCTCTATGAATATTTCAAAACCGTGAAATGTCGCTTTAGCACAACTATGGACATGTGGACATCAAATCAAAACAAAGGCTATATGTGTGTCACTGTACACTGGATTGATGAAGATTGGCACATTCAGAAGAGAATCATCAAATTCATGCATGTAGGAGGACGACATACAGGTGCTAAGTTGTCGGAAGCATTCGTTGCTAGTGTTGTGAGATGGTTTATTGAGAAGAAGTTGTTTTCTCTAACTCTTGATAACGCATCTGCAAATGACGTTTGTGTTAAAGATGTTATTTCTGGGCTTGGAAAAATATGCCCCCTCATTTGTGATGGTATGTTCTTTCATGTGAGATGTGCTAATCACATACTCAATCTTGTTGCTAGAGATGGTCTTGCTGTAATTGCAAGTGCAATCAAGAATATCCGTGCTTTTGTTGTAGCTATAAAGAGCTCTCCATCACAGTGGGAGGAGTTTATGAAGTGTGCAACCGAATGTCAATTGGATACAAAGAAAGGTGTTGCACTAGATGTAGCTACAAGGTGGAACTCCACCTATCTCATGTTGATGGATGCTTTATATTACAAGAATGCTTTTCATAGGCTTCTTGTCTTGGAGCGCCACAGGTATGAAAAGATTGCACCATCAAATGAAGAATGGGATAAAGCTTTATCTCTTTGCAAATGCTTGAAGAAATTCAATGATATTACTGAGCTTTTTTCTGGCACGTTGTATCCAACTGCAAATCTGTTTTATCGGAACTTTTGTGAGATTAAGCTTTTGTTAGGAGAGTGGCTTGTTAGAGATGATATCATTAAGACAATGGCAATGCCCATGTCTGTCAAGTTTGATAAGTATTGGAAGAAGTCAAATGTTGCTCTTGCTGTGGCTAGTTTTCTTGATCCTAGATTCAAGAAAAAGATCATAGAATATTTCATGAGGAAGTTCCATTGTGAGCTCGCATATCAAGCTGAAACGGAAAAGATAATGAAGATTGTGAGACAAGTATATCAACAGTATGCTTGTGAAACATCGGATGTCACAAAGAGCTCTGTTATTGTTGCTAGTCATGGTGAAACTTGTGAAGCAAGTTCTATATTTATGGAGAAAGACAACGATGAACTTGAGAGTTACTTATACGACAGTGAGGGGTTGGAGAAATACATGGTACAACCTCCGTTAAAGGTGCCTAAATCTGAAATTTTTGATATTTTGTCTTGGTGGAAGGGTCATCAACAAGAATACCATATTCTCTCACGACTTGCTCGTGATGTGCTCAAGAGTTAGAGAAAATAACTTCTTCTCAATAAACCATCTCACAACACTAGCAACGAATGCTTCCGACAACTTAGCACCTGTATGTCGTCCTCCTACATGCATGAATTTGATGATTCTCTTCTGAATGTGCCAATCTTCATCAATCCAGTGTACAGTGACACACATATAGCCTTTGTTTTGATTTGATGTCCACATGTCCATAGTTGTGCTAAAGCGACATTTCACGGTTTTGAAATATTCATAGAGCTTTTCCTTTTCTTGTGTAAAGATCTCCATTAGTTCTTTCCTAACGGTGATGCGGCTCTTCATTGGAAAACTTGGACGCAAAGACCATGTTCAACTATATTGAAAGGATACTCATGCATGATTATTGCTATATAAAATTTTCTCAAGCTAGCTTCTTGATCGTACCTATAAGGTTCAACAGTTGTGATATTGTCTTTCTTTTCCACTTTCAAAGCAGCTTGTTGACCCGTGAAAATATTGTGTTTGTTCTTCAAGTGGTTCCATAATCTTTGTTGTTCCATTTGTACTCTCACCTCTAACTTTATGTTTGATCTAGTGCAAGTGCCCAAACTATCTCGGTCTTCTTGCCATCCTCCTCTTTGATTTCCTTGGCCCTAGCAAAGTGCTTCCAAACCTCCGATGTAGTCTTCTTTTGTTTCTTTGCTTGAGGCTCGTCATGCATTTCTTTATCACATGCATCAACATCAATATGATTTTCTGATGTAGATGATACATCCATACTTTTTGCGCTTTCCCTACATAAACAATTTTCAAAGAATATTCTTGAATTAATGGTAAATAATATGAAACAAAGTAGAAAAATTAATGAGTTCTTGAATTAATTCAGATTAAATTAAAGTGGAGATCTAACCTAATTTCTTGGATGGATGTGCTAGGTTTGGGAAGGACATTCAGAGGCTGTGAAGAGGCGGCGTCGGACATCTCGCCGACGGTAAGGTTGATCAACGGTGGTGGATCTCCTTCCATTTGTCCACAGTTTTTATTTTTCCTACATTAAGAAAAAAATTATACGTCTTTAAATATATCACATTTGCAAGTAAAATATATCACATGATTTCATATGCTTTTTGATCTCATGTCACTAAATAAACGAGCATACATAATAGAAGCAATTCACATGTTTAATCGAAATCATATAGAAGCATGTTCAATTCGCAGATAAAGCTCAGTACACATAAATCATATAGAAGCATGAAAATTGTTGTATTAAAAGAAAAGCTGAATGTTTCAGTGTAATTAAGTTAACGTTTCAGTAAAACAAATTGTATGTTTCAAGAATGCACTTCAATTTCATGGTGCGCAAGAAACCTAAAAACAATTCAAAAGTTGGGTGGTTAATTATTTCAATATTTACCTACAATACTCTATTAATTTCTTATCTGTCTTTATAAATTTTCCTTACCAAATTGAACCATAAGAAATTGGTGGTGGGTGGTGGTGTTACATAGTTGAAGATAATTTTTTACCTAAAGTACCAAAGAATTTATTCGTGGTGATGAAAAGAGAAATGGATTGGTGAAGAAGATAAGGCTTAAAAAGGGCTTTTGTCTTTAAATGAATATGATAAATAGACCACCGACATTGCGGCTAAATTTATTCCTCACATTTACATGATATCAAGATTCTACCCAATTAGTCAATTACACTTTATGCCTACTCTATTTTTCATCTTTTCTTTCATCTCCATATTGGATTCATCAAGATTTTTGGACCACAAAAATTGCACGTGTTTGGCAGCTCAACTGAAGAAAATATCAATTTTGTGGTCGATACTACATTTTCGTCCAGTAACACAAAATAAACAGAGGATATCTACATCATATATAAAGGTGTATTTTACCAAGTGTAGCATCCACTATATAAAAACATAACTATACAAGTCAAGAATGAAGGAAAATAAGTAATTTAGACAGATTTGAGTGATGTATTATTGACCAGAAAACCGGTCGATTTACCACAGATAGGGGAGATTTACCAGACCAGAAAACATAACATACATACATTGTGTATTAAAAGATAGGGGAGATTTACCACAGCTGCTTTGATCTTTAACAGGGACAACGACGCCTTTCTCTCTCCAATCAATTGAATCCGGCAAGCTATCGCCGACGCCGATTCTCGGTTTATACCGGTCGCTCAGTTTTCGAGAAAATCGGTCGCTCAGTCTCTCCAATCAATTGAATTCGGCAAGCTATCGCCGAAAAGGGAAGGGAGAAGGAGAGGGGCGGCCGGTGAAAAGTGAAAACGAAAGGGAGAAGGAGAGTAGCGGCCGATTGACGACGGGGCTAGCCGGCTGGGGGTGCAGTGGCCGGCCGGTGAAAAGTGAAAACGAAAGGGAGAAGGAGAGTGGCGGCGTAGGAGAGTGGAACTGTGGAAGACGACCAAGGGTTTCGAAATTATCAATTCAAATGTGAAACTGAAATGTCCAATAAGTAATAAGTAATAATTGATGTCTTAATAAAATTAATATTAAAAAATAATAATAAAAAAATCCGGATATCCGGATAATATATCCGGATAATATCCGATAAAATATGGTAAAACTCGAATACGGTCGGATATTATGTATTCCGAATCCGAATCCGAAGTCAACTATCCGTATCCGAATCCGTATCCGCCCGGATACCAGTTTTTCATACCGAATTCGATACCGACCGAATTCGGCTCTGGATCGGTCGGGAAATATCCGATCCGTTTTCACCCCTACATACAAGTGTCATCCGTTGCTTCCGAATCTGCATTCAGTGCCGGTGGTCGTGTTATAGATCCATTTCGTAGTCGTTTGGATCCTGATATGGTAGAAGCACTAGTTTGTACTAAGGATTGGATAGCTGCATCCAAACAAGGTTATTTTTTTAACTTCTTGTCATTTTACATTATAATTATGTATCTATAATCCTCTTATGCATTTTCTTATATAAATTTCAGGTTCTCAAAACAATATTGCATCCATTGTTGCTGATCTTGAAGTTTTGGAAACACTTGTTGCAAATATGGGAGATGAGGTTTATCATTATTACTTCTTAAATTATAATTGGTTTCCAAGTTAGTTGCAAACTTGAAATACTAACTGCTTATACAAAAAAAATGTAGGTTGAAGAAGAAATTGACAGTGATGAGGATTGATGAGGATCCGAGAGTTGAGGCCTCCATGGATGTTCAATAACTATGTTTCCCCCCTGTCCCTCTTAAGTTTTCATTAAACCAATTTATGTTCCCTGCTTTGTTTTTTATTAAGGAATTATGTTTTAAACTTGTGTTTGATGGTGTGTTTTATTCTTCATTAGCATTAGTTAAAAGAAACGTATGTATGTTGTGTATGGTTTAATATTTTCATGAGTGGATAATTCTTTGGCTTAGGAGTAGTTTGTTGATTGCTTTATTCATGCTTGGGTATAATATTATATATGTCTTCTTAGGCGTTATGTTGTGCTGGAGTGGTGATGGTTAGGAATGATATAGCTTTTAGTTTTCATATTATCCGATTATAGTATTCGAATTCGGCCCGAATTCGTCCGATATCCGTCCCGTATCCGTATACCGAATATTCCGAATTCGTATCCGAATCCGGCTTTTTCGTATCCGACTCCGAATTCGAGAAAAAAATATGGTTTAGAATACGGTATAAGCACTATCCGTTCGTATTCGATCCGTTTTCACCCCTACTTACATGATGACTATATATAATATAAATACACGTTGATACTATGTACAATTTGATCTCCACGATAGTAAATCATTAATTAGCTGATAATATTATATACGTGTTATACATATTTGTCATGTGTCTAAATTCATAATTAGTTTTTGGAATGAATTTATAAAAATAAAAGTTCTTTTATGTTATAAAATTTGTAATAGTTCTTTTTTGGTTAGGAGATTTTTTTTTCCAATTCTACCCTTTTTCCATCCTTTTATTATTTTAATCTGTACCACTATATATTAAATTAATCACGTACCACACTTATTCCAACTTCGTACCACCATTATTTCATTCTGTACCACAATTTAACTCAACTCATAACATCATTTTTAAGTTTATACCACAAATCCTTTCAAAAAAAAAAAAAGAAGTTTATACCACAATTTAATTATGTCCATACTAACACCGTATCACCATTTTTTTTTTAATTTTTTGTTGATTTTATTAAGGGTATAATGACCCAAAAAATTATTCTCTTCACTAAAAAAGAATGAAACTAAAAATTTTAATAGAAAATAACTATTTAGGTGAGAATGTACTAAAAATGAGGATTTTCTCTTAATTTTTTTAATAAGAACTTTTAAAATAATAATAATAAATTTAGTGCAAGGTACGTATACTGAGGAAACATGCATTACAAAATATTTAAATTCGTTGACCATAGTCTACATATGGATGATTATCAACTGCAGAATTAGTTGAATTATGTCATTGGATTAGAGGGAGGGAGAGAATTCCAATCTGGGCAAATAGTCAATTAATATAATCTTGGTTGCGACTTGGGAAGCATGCTCCATTTTCAACCCTTTTGTTAAACTGCTCTTTTCATCATCATGTATACATAGAAAAAGGCAACAAGCAAACTTAAAATCAAACTTCTACAAGCTCAATTGTCGGCATACCATACAGAGATGAAACCAAACCAATAAGAACAAACCAACAATTCCAACATTTGTTCAAACTTTTGATGCTAGCTATTACCAATATTTCCTAAAGACCACATGTGCCTGCTCCCAATGTTAGGAATTTAAACAAGCGAATTAAGGAATTAAGAACGAATTAAGGAACAACAATTTGGTTACCCAGTTCGTCAGGAATGACTACGTCTGGGGGCACTACCAAGCTAGGAGATCTACTATTTCATGTGTTATTTTCGTACAAGAGGCAAATACAATGAGTCAAAAGTATTTATATAGGAGACGGACCGAAAAACCTAAAATCGCGCACTGGGCTTCCGGAACCGCTCGACCAGAGGCTTTGGTCGAGCGGTTCTGCTCGATCAGACTTCTTGCTCGAGCGCCTTGATGGCGCTGGAAAGGGGACTGCTCAATCGAGCATAGGTGCTCGACCACTGGCTTGATCGAGCGCCTCCCGTGGTCTGCCTCCCGGTCTCCACAACCTAACAATCTCCCACCTGGAGACCGACTCCAACTGTAACTTGTCTCCTCCGTTTTAATGGTCTCTCTCACTGGTAGTAGTGCCGGGTCTTATGCTCAGTTTCCAAGGCCAGTTGAAGTCATGCATTACTTCAACTTCTCTAAGGTCACAACCTTAGTCAACATGTCAGCAGGATTCTCACTTCCCCGGATCTTCATCAGCTGTAAGATCTTGTTCTCAATGAGGTAACGAATGTAAAGATACCTCAACTCGATGTGCTTCGTCCTCGAGTGAAAGATCGAATTCTTCGCCAAGTGAATAACACTCTGACTGTCACTATACAGAATACTATCCTTTTGCTCCTTCCCCAACTCACACGACATATTCTGCAACCAAACCATTTCTTTGCTAGCCTCAGTAACTGCAACGTACTCTGCTTCTGCAGTGGACTGAGCTACGATCTTTTGCAACTTAGAAGCCCAAGATATTGTTTTACCACCAAAAGTACACACATACCCTGCAGTACTCCTCCTTTTGTCGAGATCATTTGATGCAAGTCTGCATCAACATATCCTGCCAACCCAACGCTTTTGCCCTCAAAGCACAAAGCTTGTTCAGTAGTACCTCTCAAGTATCTAAGGATCCACTTCACTGCCTCCCAATGCTGCTTACCCGGATTGCCCATAAACCGGTTAACAACTCCCACCGCCTGTGCAATATCTGGTCTTGTACACACCATAACATACATAGAACTGCCAATTGCTGAAGCATACGAAGTGTTTTGCATGTAGGTCCGCTCCTCTTCTCTACTAGGTGAGTCCTTGTTGGATAGCTTGAACTGACTTCCCAACGGGACCCGAACTGGCTTTGAATCTTCCATACTAAATCTCTTCAAGACTTTCTTTATGTATTCAGCCTGTGAAAGATACAACTGTCCTGCCAACTTATCACGATCGATTCGCAATCCTAAGATCTGCTTGGCCTCTCCAAGGTCCTTCATAGCAAACCTTTCAGACAATTTTTCCTTCAACTTGCTCACCTCCCGAGCACTAGAGTCTACTATCAACATGTCATCAACATATAATAGCAAAATGATATAACCATCATCATACCTCTTGAAGTAACAGCAATGGTCAGTCTCACACCTATTGATCTCAATCTCGTGCATGAACCCATCAAACTTCTTGTACCACTGTAATGGAGCTTGTTTCAGACCATACAAGCTCTTCTTCAATTTACAAACTAGCTCACTACTCCCCTTAGACAAGTATCCCCCCGGTTGCTTCATGTAGATGTACTCATCTAAATCACCATAAAGAAAGGCGGTTTTCACGTCCATCTGTTCTAACACCAAATTTTCTGCATCCACCAGACTCAGAACTAATCGAATGATAGTTAGCTTCAACACTGGAGTAAAAACATCAGTATAGTCAATACCATGTTTCTGCTGAAACCCCTTCACAACCAATCTTGCCTTGTAGCGTTTGCTTCCATCAGCCTCCTCTTTTATTCTATAAACCCACTTGTTATGCAGTGCTTTCTTTCCCTTAGGAAGCTCAACGAGCTCCCAAGTTCTGTTGGTCATCAATGAATTCATCTCATCATCCATTGCAAGTTTCCACTTGTCCACCTGTTCACTATGTGTGGCCTCTGTATAACATTCAGGTTCACCACCATCAGTTAACAATAAATAATGAAGGGAGGGTGAATACCTATCAGGAGATCTCCGATCTCTCGTGGATCTCCGATCTCTCGTGGATCTCCGATCTCTCGTGGATCTCCGATCTCTCGTGGATCTCCGATCTCTCGTGGATCTCCGCAGCGGAATTGTTGGTGGTGGTGTACTTGGTTCTTCCTCAACAATCACCTGATCATCTAGAACCATCTTGCTCCCACCTGAGTTCGAAATGTCTAACTCCACAACCTGAGACTCAGAACCACCTTCTTTGGATATCCACAACCTGTCTTTGTACATCACCTGTTCATTAAATATGACATCTCGACTACGAATTATCTTTCGGTTTTCCTCATCCCAAAATCGATAGCCAAATTCATCACCGCCATATCCAACAAACGTACACTTAAAAGATTTAACATCTAATTTACTTCTACTCATACCATCAACATGAACATATGCAACACACCCAAATACTCGAAGAAAAGACAGATTTAACTCCTTTCCCGACCAGGCCTCCTGTGGTATGCCATTTTCCAAAGGAGTTGAGGGTCCCCTGTTTATCAAGTAAGCTGCTGTGTTAACTGCCTCTGCCCAAAACATCTTTGGCAGCCCACACTTCAATCTCATGCTTCTAGCATGTTCACATAGGGTTCTGTTCATACGTTCTGCCACGCCATTCTGCTGTGGGGTTCCTCTCACGATTTTCTCCATTCGGATTCCATTCGCCTCACAGAATCCTTTGAACTCTCGGAGCTCGTACTCTTCACCATTATCAGATCTCAAACACTTCACCTTGAGACCCGTCTCAATTTCTACAAGAGCCTTCCACTTCCTGAAAGCATTAATGACATCAGACTTATTTTTCAAGAAACAAACTCATAGCTTCCTCGTAGAGTCGTCAATGAAAGTCATATAATATGATGCTCCACCAAGGGATGTCACTGGTGCTGGACCCCACAAATCACTGTGAACTAACTCCAGCTTCTGCTTCTTCAAAGCTCTGCCTCCCTTCGAAAAACTCACCATTTTCTCGCTTTCCCATACCACAGTCCTCACACAAACCGATGTCAACTGTCTTGAGGTCTGGCAGTTTACCCTTCGAGCACATAACTTTCATCCCGTTTTCACTCATGTGGCCAAGGCGACAATGCCACAAATTTGCATTTCCTTTTTCACTTGAAAGAGCAATGCTGTCCTGGGTGTTTCCTGTCATATACAACGTTCCCTCTTTCTTTCCTCGAGCCACTACCATGACACCTTTGGATATTTTCCACGAGTTACACCCAAAAGTCACCTTGTAGCCCTCATCATCAAGCTGCCCAAGTGAAATCAAATTCTTCTTCAATCCAGGAATATGTCTCACATCTTTCAATTGTAACACAATCCCATTTGGTGTCTTAATCTGAACATTCATCTTCCCTTTGATTTCCAGAGGCTCATCATCAGCTAGATAAACCTTCCCAAAGTTCCCGAAAGTGTACTTCTCCATTACATCAGCACTGCTGCACGAATGAAACGATGCTCCACAATCTAACACCCACGACTCCAATGGACTGCTTACACTCAGAATCAATGCATCTGAGTCCTCATCACCGCAACGTTATCGAGTTGTCATTCTTCTTTGGTTCATTCCCTTGTGCCTTGCACTCCTTTTTGTAATGACCAAGTTCATGACATTTGTAACACTCAACTTTGCTCTTATCCTTCTTGGGCTTATTTTTGCCCCTTGACTTCGATCTACCCCGATTTGGCTTCCCCTTGGATTCATATCTGCCTCTGTTTCCCGCACTCAAGGATGATCCTGTGGCCACACCCAACTCTTTCCTGCGAATTTCGTCGCTCATGACTAGATCCCTAACCTCATCAAATTTCAGTTTCACTTTACCTGCTGAAGCACTAACAGCCGTTACCGTCCCACTCCAACTTTCTGGTAAAGAAGACAACAAAATTAAGGCTTGAACTTCATCATAAAATCAATCTCAACCGAGCTCAATTGGGCTATGATCATATTGAACTCGTTGAGATGGTTAGCTACCACAGTATCCTCCGCCATCCTCAGGTTGAATAACCTCCGCATCAAATTCACCTTATTTGCTGCAGACGATTTTTCATACATCTTAGTCAAAATCTCCAGCATCTCCTTTGTGGTTTTTGCTTTCACAATATGTAGGGCGACGTTCCTGGATAACGACAAATGAACCTCACTCATCGCCTTCCTATCCAACAACTTTCACTCGTTGTCCTTCATATCTTAAGGCTGTGAACCCAACGGTTGATACAGATCTTTACCGTACAGGTAATCCTCGATCTGCAATTTCCAGAATCCAAAATTCGTTCCATCAAACTTCTCAACAGGCGATTTCCCTTCAACCATCATAATTGCTCCCACCAGATCCCTTGAACCATATGCTCTTGATACCAGTTGTTAGGAATTTAAACAAGCAAATATAGAGAAAATAATGGAACAACGAATTAAGGAACAACAATTTGGTTACCCAGTTAGTCAGGAATGACTATGTCTGGGGGCAGTACCAAGCCAGGAGATCTACTATTTCATGTGTTATTTTCGTACAAGAGGCAAGTACAATGAGTCAAAAGTATATATATAGGAGACGGGCCGAAAAACCTAAAATCACGCACTGGGCTTTCGGAACCGCTCGACCTGGGGCTTTGGTCGAGCGGTTCTGGTCGATCAGACTTCTTACTCGAGCGCCTTGACGGCGCTGGAATGGGGACCGCTCGATCGAGCATAAGTGCTCGACCACTGGCTTGGTTGAGCGCCTCCCGTGGTCTGCATCCCGGTCTCCACAACCCAACACTCAAATATTCACATTTTAGAGTTGAGAATAAAATGAATTCGCACGAGTACCTTGACACTGCAGGAAATTAATTCAAAAAAGTTGTATCCCGTATAAAGCAGAATTTCTGCTTCCAATTCTTTTTCACCCATCTTTATTGACAATTTTGATTATATCTTATTTTAAAAAATTATTATTGCCAAATTGTCAAGAATCAAGGCTGTTGAATGATCTAAGTTCCTAAAATAAATAGAGAGACATAATTAATTATAAATATAATAAAAAATTATCTTATTCACAAAAATATTTCGGATTAGTTAAATAGATAAATAATTATATACATTAAGTATTCAGGGAAGAAAATGAAACCTAGTCATAATGTATACCATGAATTATGAAACGCAACAAAATTAACAAGTATTTCACCAAAATGAAATGAAAAACAATATAATATTTCAAATAAACAAAAATGCTTATTTAGGGCTCCTTTTGACTTTGTATTTCAAATTCCATGTTGTTGTGGGACTACTCACTTCACATTCTTTTTTTCTTTTTTAAAACACTCTAATTCATAAAACTAAGCCAACACTACTACACATTTGAGCTTGGAGAGCTCCACTTGGACATCCCTTTTTTTCGAATAGCTCTCCAAGTGGTCCCTTGGAGAGCGGTTTTTAATAAAAAAAAATTAAAAAGCGGTTTGAAATCGCTCTCCAAGAGAGAGCGGTTCAAAACCGCTCTGCAAGCGCATTCCAAATGCAGTTTCTAACCGCTCCGCAAGAAGAAAGCTTGGAATGCGGTTCAGAACCGCTCTGCAAGAGAGAGCAGTTCCGAACCGCTCTGTAAGGTGTGTGCAGCCCTAGCATAATGCCCCACGCGTTTTAATTTTTCAGATACAGATCGATCGAAGCTAGCCCCCCTGCATCTCATACGTATATCCTTCTCCATTTTTCCGTCGCCCACCTCCTCCCTTCTCCATTTTCTCCATCGCCGGCCTCCTCCTCCCTTCTCCATTTTCTACACATTGCCGTGCGACGCGTCGCCATCCTCCTCCCCTACCGCGCGCCGTGCGTTGCCCTCCACGTCTTGGCAATTTTTCCCCTCCTCCTCCCTCCGTCGCCACCGTCCCTTGCCGCCGCCACCGCCCTCCTGCCCTACCGCCACCGCCTTCCTCCACCTCTACAAGGTAATAATGCTTAATCTTTTTTTTCTTTTTAGTTAATTAATTAGTTAGGTTTAATTTTTGTGTTATATATATATATATGTTGTGTATATATATATGTCTTTATGTATATATATATATATATATATATATATATATATATATATATTGTGTGGTTTGATTGTTGTTGGTAATTTGTGGATAAATTGTTAGTTTGGAATGGTGATTTTAATGTTTATTTAGAGATGAATATATGATATGCACACCAAGTGTTTGATCAAATGCATGTGTAGGAATTTAAGCATAAATTAGAATTGAGATATATTTTTAAGTTGGTTGGTGATTTTTTATGTCAATTTAGAGATGAATATATGAAGCACACCAAGTGTTTGATCAAATGCATGTGTAGGATTTAAGCATAATTTAAGATTGTGATATATTTAATTTTGAGTTGGTTGGTGATTTTTTTATGTCAATTTAGAGATGAATATATGATGCACACCAAGTGTTTGATCAAATGCATGTGTAGGATTTAAGCATAATTAGGATTGGTATATATTTTTGAGTTGATTGGTGATTTTTTATATCAATTTAGAGATGAATATAAGATGCACACCAAGTGTTTGATCAAATGCATGTGTTTTAGATAGTTGCTTTAGATGATTGATGGTATATATATATTAATGTCTTGAGAAGAAACAAAACCTTAGGTACGTTAGGATTGTGATATAGCTTTTAATAAGAAAATGATTAGGAAGATACATTAGGATAAAAGTTGAGATCAATTAGTATGATTAGGTATATATACATTAATGTCTTGAGAAGCAATTCATATTGTCTTTCCTATAGGCATCTCTTTTTCTATATGGATCAAAAGTGGGTTCGAGCAGATCGATTATCAGATGAGTATAGGAATGGGGTGGAAGAATTTTGTAATCATGCAATTAGACACTACACCGACCCTCGGTACATTCCATGTCCGTGTTGGAAATGTATGAATGGAAAAACCGTTAGTGGTCGAGAAAGTCTGTTTGACCACTTGATGATTCACCAGATGATAAAAACATATACCGTTTGGACATATCATGGTGAGAGAAGAGATGGATGTAGCTCAAACAACCTAGAAACTAACTTTAGGTTTGAAGATACAGTGGATGCGGATATTTTCGATGATGTACCGACTGTTGATACATCGAGTGGGGATGAGGATGATCTGCGAGATCACCCTTATATGTCAGAGAAGTTAAGGGATTCTGCTGGATTACCCCTGTGGCCCGGGTGTAAGAAGGCAACAAAACTGTCAGCTGTGTTGATATTGTTCAACCTAAAAGCAGCTCACCAGTTGTCCGATGAGTGCTTTACAAGTATGCTGGAAACAGTTAGTGGTCTACTGTCTGATGGAAATGTACTGCCTAAGAGAGCATATGATGCTAAACAAACGCTCAAGTCCATCGGGTTAACACATCAGAAAATTCATGCTTGTCCGGGTGATTGTATCTTATTTCGAAAGGAGTATGCAGACCACGATTAATATCTCAAGTGTGGGCTAAAACGATATAAGAAAAATAAATCTCCCGCGAAGGTGATGTGGTACTTTCCAATAATACCAAGATTCAGGAGAATGTTAGTAGCACTGTGGATGCTAGAAATTTAACTTGACATCATGATGATAGGATCAAAGATGGAATGCTAAGACACCCTGCTGATTCAACCCAGTGGAAGACATTCGATGTCAGGCATCCAGAATTTTGCACCGAGCCACGACACTTGCGTCTTGCACTCTCAACTGACGGAATGAATCTGTTCGGTATCCAAAGTACCAACCACAGTACATGGCTAGTGATTCTGTTAGTTTATAATCTTTCACCCGAGTTGTGCATGAAGCGCACTTACATGATGTTGTCTATGTTGATATCAGGACCCAAACAACCTGGTAACGACATAGATGTATATCTGACTTCTTTGATTGAGGACTTGAAGCTCTTGTGGGATGAGGGTGTCGATGTGTATGATGCTTGTAGAAAGGAGAATTTCAAGTTGAAGGCCATGTTGTTTGGAACTATCAATGACTTTCCCGCTTACGGGAATCTATCTGGATATAGTGTGAAGGGGGCCGTTGCATGTCCTTGTTGTACCAAGAAGACACATCACATTTGATTGAGTCATTGTAGGAAGACAGTTTATATGGGACATAGGAGGTGGTTGGACCCAACACATAAGTACAGAACAATGGCCGATGCATTCGATGGCACAATTGAGACAGGTGAAGCACCACGTTTATTGTCAGGTTATGATGTATTGAATGAGATGAAGAATATCGACACACAGTACGGAAAAATCTTCGCAAAGAGTGTCCCCACTAGCGGTTGGAAAAATGAATCAATTTTCTTTCAATTGCCCTATTGGAAAGAGTTGTATGTTAGACACTTCATTGATCTAATGCACGTTGAGAAGAACGTTTGTGCCAGCTTGCTCAACACTCTCCTAGCTGATAAGAAGTCCAAGGATGGTTACAATGCAAGAATGAATATGATTGATATGTGAATAAGAGCAGAATTAAAACTTGTACCTAGAGAAAGGGGTCAACCGTTCTTACCTCCTGCTGCACACACCTTGTCCAAGAATGAGAGAAAAGAGTTACTTCAGACGCTAAAGGATGTGAAAGTTCCAGAGGGTTATTCGTCCAACCTACAGAGACTTGTATCAGATGATGGCGTGAGACTGATGAATCTGAAATCGCATGACTATCATGTCATCATGGAAACTTTCTTGCCCATTGCAATACGTTCTATCTTGCCTGAAAATGTTCGCATAACCATACCAAAGTTATGTTGGTTCTTCAAGGCAATGAGTAGCAAGGTCATAGATCCTAGAAAATTGCTTGGTTTTCAAAGACAGATTGTGGGGACGCTCTGTGAGCTTGAGATGTATTTCCCTCCATCATTTTTTGATATAATGGTTCACCTAACTGTTCATTTGGTACACGAGACAAGGATGTGTGGCCCCGCCAGTATCACGATGGATGTATGGTGTAGAGAGATATATGAAAGTGCTCAAAGGATATGTGATGAATATGTCAAGGCCTGAGGGATGCATTGCAGAACGCTATTTAGTAGAAGAAGCAGTCGAGTAGTGGTCTGAATTCATTCCGAATGTCGATGCAATTGGACTTCCAATTACCTGGTACACCAATAGGATGGATGGTGAAGGCCTTACCGGTGGTCAATTTGTAAGTGTTAGTATGGATGAACTAACACGGATGCACTTGTGCGTACTTCACAACGCAGTCGACGTGCTTCCTTTTATTGACCTGCACATCCAAGCACTTGTTGAGACATTTCCCACCAGAGATAGATCATGGATTGAAGTTGAGTACAATCGCACGTTTGTTGACTGGTTCAATGGTTATGTAGCAAATATGTTGTCACGGGATAAAGAATCAGTGAATGAAAGAGTTAAGTGGTTCAAACAAATTTAACACTAGTTACCAAATTAGCGACCACGTCGATGAAGATGTTGACACTATCGATGATCCTTTTCAGAACTTCACTCATTTTGTACCCTCTTTCGATGATCTTGCAAATTCATGCCCGTACCAAAGAATAATTGTCGATGTGGATGAATATGACAATCCGGATCCTGTTAACATTCATGGTCATGAACGAGAAAAGTCAACCAAAAAAAGAAAAAGAAAAACAAGTGCTAAAAAGAAATGTACGACTTTATTGATTGTGTTTGCTTCTGCTTTATTAAATGTTGTTTCTTTTGCTTTATTGAATGTTATTTCTTCTGCTTACTTAAATATTGTTTGTTTTTTGTTTATTAAATGTTATTTTTCTGTTTTACAGGATCATGTCTTATCTGCCATATCCGGGAGATGATGGAGATGATGGTGATGATTATGATGGAGATCATGGTGGAGATTGTGATGGAGATCATGGTGATGATGATCGACATCATACTGATGATTTGGATCAGGGTGACACTTCTGCTCCCACCACTAGCAGCTCTGGGGATAAGCGTAGCAGAGGTATAGTCACGATGTCTTCTGTTAAGAGGGCTCGTAGCAAGGGGAAACAAGTGCATGTAATTTTATTATAATTGAACAGTTGAAATTGTAATTATATGATTGATCGTTGAATCTAATTAAATAATATGTTATTGCAGCAATCATTCAATGAATATGGGCAGGCAATCGGTAAACAGAGTGAGACGTTGTCTTTCTACCTTGGAGCTGCAGTTAGGCGTATAATCCCTATTGTGCTGCCATCCAAGGACTGGCGTAGCAACAAACTATCTTCTTTGAAAGAAAGATTATGGGATGAACTTTCGGTATGTTAATTATATATATGGTTATTGAAAGTTGTTGTATGATTACTAAATTTACTACATTGATATGTTATATGCGTACAGAGTACATTTTTCGGCCTTGATCATTCAAAGAAGAAGCAAATATTGTCGCAAGCTGGAGTATTGACCAAGAATTTTTGGGCTTAGCTGAGAAGTCAAGCACGAAATCCGAATACTGATCTTTACTCGGCAAGTCCTCCCGAGGCTTATCAGAATTGCCCGTTGGTGGCCCCATACTGGGAAGAGTTTGTGCGACGATCTATGGCTGATGAGTTCCAGGTAAAAGTGATAAATATCATTTAATGTCCTATGCTTTTCAGTGTTTATCGTATTTCTATTAAACTGTAGCTACTATGCGAGAAAAATCGCAAATAAGCCAAATCGATGGAGGCGCAATATCGTGGCTCGAACAAAAGGTATGCACGCATAAGAGAAAATTTGGTAAGATCAAAATCCTAACATTTTATTTTGTTTATATATTTACTTATAATATATCTAATACGGGACACGTTAATGACTATCGTAGAAAGAAGAAAAAAAGAAAACTGGAGAGAGTCAGTCTGTTGTTACCCGTTTCGAGTTATTTCAAACTACCAGAAAGGCTCGAGACGGGAATATTCCCGATTCCAGTGTACAACGTATAATCGAAGAAGGGGTAAGCTGTGCATTAATTTGTCTTTGAATTACAAACTATTATTTCTAAACAAATGATTAAATAATAATCTTTTGTAATTCAGGAGCGTTTATCTCAGACCATGACGCCCGAAGACATCCGCTTTGTCGGTACCGATGATCTACTTGGACGGGCTTTAGGTCGTCAGGAGCATCCCGGCCGCTTACGAAGTGTTGGATATGGCATCACGAAGTCATCATTGGCCATGTCACATGGTCTTCAAGCCATGAATATGGTGGGTATACTTTCGGAAAAGGTTGCCCAGATGGCTAAAGAGTTGGAACAGATGAGGTCTGAGAGATGCTCACATCACGGAATGTCCTCTAGTGGAGCAAGCTGTGAAAATATTGTCGCTGATGCTATGTTTTCGGCTAATGCTAGGGACGATTTTATTGAGGCACTTCGAAACACGTCCCACAGGTATCAGATGTGTATCACATTTATTTTAATTAAAGACTAGTATATATATTAAAATTTTCTAACTAAATATCTTATTCGAACAGTCACCGACCTCATGCTACCTTTATTTGGAGAATCCTACTCGGTTGGTGGCTACAGGAACGTTGCTCAATAACTCCGATGGAGTTATTCATGGTAGTCCCATCACTCCTGGTTTCGTGAGGGTCATACTTGAAGTACCCACAATCGGAGAAGAGGATTCACCGGTGCCTAAACCAATTGATGAAGCTGTCATCGTCGGGCACTTCATCGAATGGCCGATCAACTTGGTATCTCTGACCATGAAGGTAAATTTAATATATGTTATTAATGTTCATTATCTTATTTGTCGTTCTAAATAATGTTGCAAATTGATTGTAGAAACTGTCGACACCACAAAAGCCTAAACAAAAATCAAAGGGTGTCGCAGCCACTCAGAGGGAGACAACCACCAGAGACTCCACTATTGGTGATCGCAGACTTGGTTATCCCTTGCCTGGAGACTTAGATCACGATTACACCGTACATAATACCGTGCAAGTGATAGTGGAGTCCTCTGACTTCGATATGATCACAATTCCTATGAATGCTTACTTTCATCGGAATTATATTGAAGAATACATCGCTCGGGAGGATGTGATCGAAGTCGTGAACGATCAGTGGTTGAGTGCAACGAGCATAGCCTTATACCTCAGGTATGTGTTTACTAATTAATTCTCAGTATTTACTTTCTATATAGTTTACTTTTCAAATTAAATATTAATTAATGTATATATGTTGGTTAAAGATATTTGGGTGAGGTATATCTCTCCAGAGATCCTCGAGCATGTGGAATGTATTCCTTCGTCTCCCCCCAAGTGTCTTGCTCAATGGGAGATAGGGCAACGACCATGGAGTGGTTAGTTTCTAATATGCTGAGTTATACTGACAGAGATCATCTCATTTTTTGGCCAACAAATGTGGGGTGAGTACAATAAACATTTCATTAAATTTTATATTCATAATATATATGATATTTGCACATATGCTAAATTTACTGTTAATTTTAATATTCTTAATATAATATAGGAATCATTGGGTGCTGGTAGCCATAAATATGATCACATTAAATGTGTATTTTATGGATCCAGCTGCGAATGAGTTGGCTTCAAATCGACCTGATCTTACTTCGTACATGGAAGCGTAAGTTCATTTTTAATATTATAATCTAATGATTTGTTTTACTTATTAAAATTATGCATATTTAATCTAACTTTATTTTTTAATTCTAATAATAATAGTGTGATGACCCAATATCGGAGTCGCCTTCCTAATCAAGGCTCAAGAGCTAAATTCAATAAAGTGAGCTGGAATAATGTTAAGGTAAATATAATTTATTAAATTATCAAATTAATATAAAATAATTATAATTGTAATACGTGATTATATTGCTAATCAACAGGTACCGAGGCAACGAGATAGTGATCACTGTGGACATTTTGTGTGCTGTTATATTGAAGATATAATACGCGCTTCTCAAACAGCGGTTCCTATCAATGTAAGTCAATTTACCGATTTATTTAAATTATTATTAATTGAATAAAAATTCATACTATATATCTAACTATATTGATTAATTGATCGTTGTTTGCAGTTTGTCTATGATCGTCCGGTCAAGTCTTACTCCAAACAAAGAATGATCAAATGGAAAATGGATTGGACAGGGTACCTTTACAATCGATTATTGTATAATTATAGATAAATTGGGATAACTTTTGATAGCATATTACTTATATATATTTGTATTGATATGCATGTTTTAATTTGTTGTATTGGACAATTAATTATCGTGTGGTGTAAAATTTGATTTTTAGTTTTGGTTTTGGTTTTATATAAACAGGATTTTAAAAATATAAATTAAATTAAAAAAAGGGGTTAGACAGCGGTTGTGAACCGCTGTCCAAGTGAATATACTTGGACAACGGTTACAAACCGCTGTCTTAGCTTAATCGCTTGGAATGCGGTTGACAACCGCTTTCTTAGGGCAATGCGGTTAAAAACCGCTCTCCAAGTGCAATATCTTGGAGAGCGGTTTTTATCAGCTGTCCAAGCTTGGAGAGCTGTTACTTGGAGAGCTGTTATAACCGTTCTCCAAGCTCATTTTTAACAGCTCTCCAAGCCCAAATCTGTATTAGTGCAAATCCACCTAAAAAGGTTAAAAAGACCCCTAAATATGATTTAAAAAATTCCTTCTAATTTTCGATCCTGAGAATGTTATTGGAGCATAAATTTCTTTATTTTAATTTCAAAATTGAAAATTTATAAAATATGGTGCATTTAATTTTTTTATATAAGCTCAATTTGATGAGTATTCTTTACCTTTTAAAAATATTTGATCAAGTTGGGGATGTGCGTAGAGGAATTTGGGGCATAAATAGTCTCTCTCTTGTGAAAATGTTGTGTACTTCTTACAACTTTTAATAATAAATAACGTAAATTCGTATGAGACGATTTCAAACTAGCTAGCAAAAATCAATACACATTTATTTTAAAATGTTAAAGCGTCATGTCTAAATTATGTTTTGTCTCATCTTAATACTGTATATGCAAGTGTACCTGTTAATAAATTGACACTGTTTAATTGTCATGAGATGAAAATTTATTTATTATTTACTTATACAGAATTATGATTCCGAGATTGAAACGAGATACTGTTGCATAGGTACTACTTAAGGATTCAAGTGAGAAATGAAATAATATTGGAGTTGTCTTGCCTTAGATTTCCAATCGAATGCAGGAGTCAAATAGATGAAACATATATTTTCCAATTCTTCAGCCACTAATTTATCATAAACAAAAAAAAAAGATTCTGGGAGCTCAAGTTTGAGCTCAAATAATGTATACATATTATACATGTAATTTATAAGTTTTGGCCCGTACCGTTTGTGGCCCATGACGTATACCCACTTTGACAAACCAAAGTACCGGCCTTACTATCAGGTTTAAATGTTTAAATCCATCTGTTAGGGAAATAATTTTTAAAAATTAATATCACCTCTATTTATTTATAAGTTCGAACTTTACGAATTGATTTCACACCTTTCATGAGTTCAAAATTTTAGATGAGATGTAATTATATCATGGTTGTCGTATTATATTTAGGCTAAGTCTTGAATGCATCCAGGTGCACTGTGCACTCATATTAATAGTTGCACGATTCAATATAAATAAATTGCATTTTTCAATAGAATAAGTTGCATGATTCTAAAATACACTATAAGTGCACGGTACACCTGAATACACATGAGATTCACTCTTTAATTTATCATCTACTTGCATATCCATCCAAAACCGGTAAGAAAATGTGTATTCGAAAACTACGTGTCTTACTGATTCCGGAGTAGATTTGCAGAAAATGCAGAACTGGGAAGCGTTGTTTGGCAATGCATGCCGTTTTAGCAGATTCATCGATGTAGGAATGCGCATGGGACAACGTTGTTCCATATTTATTAAAGAGTGAGTCTCATGTGCACCCGGGTGCACCGTGCACTCATAGTGCATTTTAGAAGCATGCAACTATACAAAATAGAAGCGTGCAACTATTTCAAACATAAACATGCAACTATGTTCCCATATTAACAGTTGCACTTTTCTTTGTAAATAAGTCGCACTTTTTAACATAACAAGTTGCACGCTTCTAAAATACACTATGAGTGCACGATGCACCCGGATACTTAAAAGACCTAGCCTTTATTAAATAATCAATGTGCTATAAGGGTTCGAATCTAGAGAACAAAGGAATTTTCAATTATTTTGATTTAAAAAAAAAAAAAAACATCCGAGAATAATGGAATTTTTAATTTTTTTGATTTAAAAAAAAATCCATGACATCTAGGATTAGATCAACAAAAAAGAGGAATCGGACAACAACACACGGACTTATGTTTACCAAACTCATCCGTTATTTTTTTTATCTACTATCCAGATCCATAAAAATAGATTTTTTCGCATTTGGAAATTTTCACATAAACTAACTCTTTTTAAAAATATATATCATAATATCTCAAATTAAATACTTGATGGAGTTTTGAATGTCTTATGTTTAGCGACCGAACCTTTAACTTCATAAAAAACAAACACAAGCCAGATCTTCTTGGGCACTGTAACGGTTATGGTATTAGTTTATAAATTTAATAATATCAATTTCATACTGAACAAGTTTCACCCGAGACTAACTCCTCGTTTGAAATCTTCCGCTGTAATATTTAATAAAGCAATAGTGAAGGATTTTCATCTTTATCATCCAATCCTTATCTTCTTCATATACTGCTTATGTATCTTGATTTCAATATCTTGGAATTCTTGCCAAAGAAGAATTGAAAATGGTTGCCTTAGATATTGTTTTCAGACGGAACGGATACTTCTGCTGTGACAATCGAATGGGCCATGTCGATTCTGCTTTCTCACCCGCAGGAAGTGCTTAAAGTGAGACGAAAAATCGACGAAAATGTAGGACATGATTATTTGTTAAATAGTTCCGATCTTGTGAAGCTTTCCTATCAACGAAACTCTAAGATTGTATCCTGCAGCGCTGCTCCTTTTACCACACTACTCATCACAAGAATGTGAGTAATTGGAATATCTTACCTATTTCATTGTGACTTTGTAGTAAATAATGTGAGAAGCAATTCTGTTAAAATATATGGATATGTGGAGAAACTGATCAAAGCAGGCAGAGTGGCAGTCTTCTCCTCTGCTTTTTAAGATTTGAGAAGTATGCGTATGTAGTTGCTTTGCACATCAAATTGTTGGGACTTATTTTTAAAATTACCATTTGAGATAAGCATATTATATGCCAAAAAATATGCAATATGACTCATGTTAGAAAAAGTCTTGAATACTAGACTAGAAAGGAACACTTCACGTAAATGTTAGTTGGCCTCTATCAAACAATTTGGAGGAAAAAATAGAGGAGTAGAAGATGAAACACACCTTTCTTTAACTCGAAGATGAATTAATAACAGATGTGACTTTTTTTTTTTCTAAAGGTCAAAATTCATGAATAATGTGCAAATCCCTTACAAGAATGAGAAATACAACCAGATCAAGAGCTATAGTTTCAACTGAAAACACTTCAAAGGATTACAGAACCAATCATGTAAATAATAGCAAAAAGCAAGAGAAATACGAGTTTGATATGAGTACATGATTTACAGATCAAATCAACTGAAACAACGGAAAGTTATTTTCTAATTACATAAGCATAGATAAATAACTTATTCATACAGAAAAACAAGCTAAATTCATTAAAGTTGTGATAGAAGACGAGCTGCTTGAATCCGGGGAACACACACGGCCTCGAGAGGCTTCGCCTTATGCAACGTGACTTGCAACTTAGCACTAAAGTCCATCTCCACGTCCTCTAACGCTTTCTTCCACTCAAAACACTGAACAAACACACCCAACGCCAAAGATATTGTTCGCAAAGCCATAGCAGCCCCAGGGCAAGCCCTTCGTCCTATTCCAAATGCCACGAATTTATGCCCTTCCTTTTCCATATCCACAGCCTGAAATCTCTCCGGCTTGAACTTATCAGGCTCGTCCCAAAGGTTAGGATCCCTGTGCATCGCCCAAGCATTCACTAACAGAGTTGTACCTTTCGGAATGTTGTAACCGTTCACTACACAATCTTTCGACGAATAGTGAGGTAAGAGTAGGGGAGCTGCGGGACGCAATCTTAGAGTTTCGTTGACAACGCAACCAAGGTAAGGAAGCTTCACAAGATCCGAATCGTTTAACAAATGATCATGTCCTACATTTTCATCAATCTCTTGTCTCAATTTTAGCAGTTCCTCCGGGTGACAAAGCAGAAGCGACATGCCCCATTCGATTGTCAACGCAGAGGTATCCGTTCCAGCTGAAATTAGTACCTACGCAACCGGTTTCCAATTCTTCTTTTGTAAGAATTCCAAGATACATAAATATTACTTCAACTTGTAATGAGAAACTTGTAAAGATGTATAAATCCAGATGAGTCTCTGTTTATAAGGAATTAGTTTTATGTAAAACTTGTTCACATTATGAAATTGATGATATTACACTTATAAATCAATAACATTACATATATAAACCAATACTATAACATTTATCAATTAATACAACTACACTTAAAAATTAATATTCCCTCGGTCCTACTACAAATTTCTCATTTTCTTTTTCTATCCGTCCCACAATAAGTTTCATCTTCCATAAATGAAAAAAGTATCTTAAAAATTAATATTCCCTCTGTCCTACTACAAGTTTCTCATTTTATTTTTCTATCCGTCCCACAATAAGTTTCATCTTCCATAAATGAAAAAAGTAATTTCAGTATCCATAATTTTTATCCTCACTTTTTACACAATATTACAAAAATGTCACTCATTACTCTACTTATTACTTCACATATAATTTTTCCTCTCTTTCCAATACCCAAAATTACCATTCATTTTTATTATTTTATTATTATTTCTTAATTAAAACACCCAAAAAAAAATGAAAAGTTATAGAGAGACGAAGGAGTAATATTTATGTGCGTACTGTAAATAAATGTTATGGTATTTATATGGATTTAGTTTCATAAGGTGGACAAGTCACGTAGAAGAGTAGACGATTGTCTATTTGTCCTTGAAAGTAAATCTATGAAGATGAAACAAAATACATCACTAAAGTCATAATCAAGTTTTTTTTAATTAATAAAGTAATAATTTCTACTATCATTTATTAATTTCAACCGTAATATTTGCATAAAATCAGAAAATTTACCAGTAGAGTACTTTTGATGACATTGTCAGTGTAGAATTGGGGTTCTGATACTTGAAGAGATAACAGAGTTGCAATCAAAATTGTCCTCCTTTTCTCACCAAACACGACGTCGTTTTGCTCTCTGATCTCATCAATCAAACTCTGCAACAACTCATCCCTCTTCTTATGCAAACATACCAAATTCTTCTCCAATCCTCTGAATCCAATCCACCTCAAAATAGGAAAATAATCACAAACACCTAAAGATACAGCAGGAACAAAAGTCTCCTTCATTCCTTTTACACTTTCCTTCCCCACTTCACTCCCCATATCTTCCTCACGTACACACGGTTTTCCAGCCAGAGCTCCCATCATGATATTAAAACTGTACGTCGAGATCAAATTATTCAAATCAACGTTCCGCGCACCATTCATGCAAACTCTGTGCAGCACACGGGCAATTTTAAGTATCTCTTGCTCGCGTAATTTGGCAGATTTTGTTAGGCTGTTTGAACAGAACATCTCCACAACAGTTAATCTCCTGAGGGTCCTCCAGAGATCGCCGTAAGGTACCATCACGAAGGAGGCGTAGTTGTACGTGAGGCGATCGGCCGCCATAGATTTGGGGCGGTTGGCGAAAACTACGTCGTTTTTGGTGAAGCATTCTTCAACGGCGGATGGGGAGGAAACGACGAGGAATGATTTGCAGCCTAGTCGGAGGCGAAATATGGGGCCGTAACGCGATGATAGAGAGGCTAGTGATAGATGCAATGAGTCTTTGATGAGATGAAGATGGCCTATTAGTGGGAGAGGTAGTGGAGTTGGTGGTAGATTGGATTTTGAGTAGTGTTTTGATATCATGTAGAAAAGAAAGGGTAGTATTAGGAGAAGATAGTAGCTCGGATACTCCATGATTTTGAACAGAGGATGGGTATTGGAGTTGATAAAGAATTGGATAAAGCAAATCAAAATTGGCTTCTTTTTGTTCTTTTGTTTAGATAATTTGTTGCGTGTGAGATTGATATTGGACGGATCAACCAAACGATGTTTGTGATTGATTGACTAATAGAAAGGGACTCGTTTGACCCATATATATATATATTTATTTATATCCCTTAGACCCTGTTTTCACTCTCTAGAAGGTTGTTTGCTGTCACATATTAATAGTGTAGAAATACTTATTTTTTAAATGGTTAATTCTAAATAAATACACGATATTTTGATCAAATATCAATTTAATCACGAACTTTTACATTATTGTATTAAAGCTCAACCTTTGATATTGTTGCAAATCGATACACGTTTTTTCCCTTCCAGCCGAGAAGATGTGACATGGCTCACCGGAGCAAGTGTATACTTGCAAGTTAGAATGATACATATTAAATAATATTTTTTAATAAATAAATTAAAACAAAAAATAATAATTAAAAGAAGTTAAATCTAAAAAAAACAATTAAAATATAAATAAAAAAATAAAAAACCTAACAGTTAATCTTCATCATCCCTTCATCTTCGCCCTTGCACCGCCGCATTTTAACCAAAAAGTCGATTGATTCTGCAAAACTCAAAACCCTCATAATCGCAAAACCACAAACTTCACCCCAAATTTGAGTTATATGAATCCCCAAAATTGGATTTTGCACCAAAATCACAGAATCCCCAAATCAAATCTCTATCCTCAAAATCGCATACGCTAATTTGGTTCAGATTTGCAGGAAAAAAAATAATTATACATCAGATTTGCAGAACTACACATCAAATAAAAACAACAATTAAAATAAAATCAATCTCAAATTGCAAATAAAATTTCTATCTATTTCATAAAATTGATCGAATCTCAATAAACAATTCATAAATATTTAGTTTAAGGAGGGGTTGAGGGAGTGACAATAGAGCATAATAAAAGAACCGGGCGAGAAGAGAAATTGAGGATTATATTTCATTTTGGAATATGGGAACATATTTAATTTTGAAACATTGAATGCGAGTCACCTTTTTAATATTTTTATATTATGATTTAGACATTTCATCCTACGTGTAGTCTAACATAACAAAAATAATAGTTTCGGCAGGCCACATCATCTCTTCACGGCCAGCGGAAAAAAAACATGTATTAATTTGCCACGTCATCTTTTGGTCAAATATCAAATTAATCACGAACTTTTACATTATTGTATTAAAGTCCAACCTTTGATATTGTTGCAAATCGATACACTTTTTTTTTCCTCCGGCCGAGAAGAGGTTACGTGGCTCACCGGAGCATGTGTATACTTGCAAGTTAGAATGATACATATTAAATAATATTTTTTAATAAATAAATTAAAACAAAAAATAATAATTAAAAGAAGTTAAATCTAAAAAAAAACAATTAAAATGTAAATAAAAAAATAAAAAACCTAACAGTTCATCTTCATCATCCCTTCATCTTCGCCCTTGCACCGCCGCATCTTCACCAAAAAGTCGATTGATTCTGCAAAACTCAAAACCCTCATAATCGCAAAACCATAGACTCCACCCCAAATTTGAGTTATGTGAATCCCCAAAATTGGATTTTGCACCAAAATCACAGAATCCCCAAATCAAATCTCTATCCTCAAAATCGCATACGCTAATTTGGTTCAGATTTGCAGGAAAAAAAAAAATTATACCTCAGATTTGCAGAACTACACATCAAATAAAAACAATAATTAAAATAAAATCAATCTCAAATTGCAAATAAAATTTCTATCAATTTCATAAAATTGATCGAATCTCAATAAACAATTCATAAATATTTAGTTTAAGGAAAGGTTGAGGGAGTGACAATAGACAATAGGTGGACTGAAGGGGAGAAGAGAAATTGAGGGATTATATTTCATTTTGGAACATGGGAACATATTTAATTTTGAAACATTGACGGCGAGTCACCTTTTTAATATTTTTATATTATGATTTAGACATTTCATCATACGTGTAGTCTAACATAACAAAAACAATAGTTTCGGCAGGCCACATCATCTCTTCACGGCCAGCGGAAAAAAAAAACGTGTATTAATTTGCCACATCATCTTTTGGTCAAATATCAAATTAATCACGAAGTTTTACATTATTGTATTAAAGTCCAACCTTTGATATTGTTGCAAATCGATACACGTTTTTTATCCTCCAGCCGAGAAGAGGTTACGTGGCTCACCGGAGCATGTGTATACTTGCAAGTTAGAATGATACATATTAAATAATATTTTTTAATAAATAAATTAAAACAAAAAATAATAATTAAAAGAAGTTAAATCTAAAAAAAACAATTAAAATGTAAATAAAAAAATAAAAAACCTAACAGTTCATCTTCATCATCCCTTAATCTTCGCCCTTGCACCGCCGCATCTTCACAAAAAAATCGATTGATTCTGCAAAACTCAAAACCCTCATAATCGCAAAACCACAGACTCCACCCCAAATTTGAGTTATGTGAATCCCCAAAATTGGAATTTGCACCAAAATCACAGAATCCCCAAATCAAATCTCTATCCTCAAAATCGCATACGCTAATTTGGTTCAGATTTGCAGGAAAAAAAAATAATTATACCTCAGATTTGCAGAACTACACATCAAATAAAAACAACAATTAAAATAAAATCAATCTCAAATTGCATATAAAATTTCTATCTATTTAATAAAATTGATCGAATCTCAATAAACAATTCATAAGTATTTAGTTTAAGGAGGGGTTGAGGGAGTGACAATAGACAATAGGTGGACTGAAGGGGAGAAGAGAAATTGAGGGATTATATTTCATTTTGGAACATGGGAACATATTTAATTTTGAAACATTGACGGCGAGTCACCTTTTTAATATTTTTATATTATGATTTAGACATTTCATCCTACGTGTATTCTAACATAACAAAAACAATAGTTCGGCATGCCCCATCATCTCTTCACGGCCAACGAAAAAAAAAAAACGTGTATTAATTTTGCCACATCATCTTTTGGTAAAATATCAAATTAATCATGAACTTTTACATTATTGTATTAAAGTCCAACCATTGATATTGTTGCAAATCAATACACGTTTTTTATCCTCCGGCCGAGAAGAGATTACGTGGCTCACCGGAGCATGTGTATACTTGCAAGTTAGAATGATACATGTTAAATAATATTTTTTAATAAATAAATTAAAACAATAAATAATAATTAAAAGAAGTTAAAATCTAAAAAAAACAATTAAAATATAAATAAAAAAATAAAAAACCTAACAGTTCATCTTCATCATCCCTTCATCTTCGCCCTGTTGGGATTGTTGGAGCCCGAGTGAGACGGGTTACAAGATACTCTGAGACGCCGACCCGGTTTCGAGGTCGAAAGCACTATTGCTCGGTCGAGCGCCTCTATCCAAAAAAGACTAAAGGCGCCGAAAGCAAGGTAAGTCGGTCGAAAGTAAACCGGCCGACCAAAGCCCTGTGTCGAAAGCGCCTTCCATGAAACAGGCGCTAATTTAGGGCTTCGGCCCAAGTCTTATGTTTAAATACTTTTGACTCATTGTATTTGCCTCTTGTACGAAAATAACACACGAAATAGTAAATATCCTGGCTTAGTAGTGCCTCAAGACGTAGTCATTCCTGACGAACTGGGTAACCAAATTGTTTGTTCCTTAATTCGTTGTTCCATTATTTTCTCTATAATTGCTTGTTTAAAATCCTAACAACTGGTATCAAGAGCATCAGGTTAAAGGGATATGTGGAGAGCAATTATGATGGCTGAAGGAAAATCGCCTGTTGAGAAGTTTGATGGAACGGATTTTGGATTCTGGAAATTGCAGATCGAGGATTACCTGTACGGTAAAGATCTGTATCAACTGTTGGGTGAACAACCTGAAGATATTAAGAACGACGAGTGGAACTTGCTGGATAGGAAGGCGATGAGTGTGGTTCATCTGTCGTTATCCAGGAACATCGCCCTACATAAGGTGAAAGCAAAAACTACAAAGGAGATGCTGGAGATATTGACAGAGATGTATGAAAAACCGTCTGCAGCTAACAAGGTTCATCTGATGCGGAGGTTATTCAACCTGAGGATGGCAGAGAATACTGTGGTAGCCAACCATCTCAACGAGTTCAATATGATCATAGCCCAATTGAGCTCGGTTGAGATTGATTTTGATGATGAAGTTCAAGCCTTAATTTTGTTGTCTTCTTTACCAGAAAGTTGGAGTGGAACGGTAACGACTGTTAGTGCTTCATCGGGTAAAGTGAAACTAAAATTTGATGAGGTTAGAGATTTGGTCACGAGCGAAGAAATTCGCAGGAAAGAGTTGGGTGTGGCCACAGGATCAACCTTGAGTGCGGGAAACAGAGGCAGATCTGAATCCAAGGGGAAGCCAAATCGGGGTAGATCGAAGTCAAGGGGCAAAGATAAGCCCAAGAAGGATAAGAGTAAAGTTGAGTGTTACAAATGTCATGAACTTGGTCATTACAAAAGGGAGTGCAAGGCACAAGGGAATGAACCAAAGAAGAATGACAACTCAGCCAACGTTGCCACTGATGAGGACTCAGATGCATTGATTCTGAGTGTAAGCAGTCCATTGGAGTCGTGGGTGTTAGATTCTGGAGCATCGTTTCATTCGTGCAGCAGTGCTGACGTAATGGAGAAGTACACTTCCGGGAACTTTGGGAAGGTTTATCTAGCTGATGATGAGCCTCTGGAAATCAAAGGGAAGGGGAATGTTCAGATTAAGACACCAAATGGGACTGTGTTACAGTTGAAAGATGTGAGACATATTCCTGGATTGAAGAGGAATTTGATTTCAGTTGGGCAGCTTGATGATGAGGGCTACAAGGTGACTTTTGGGTGTAACTCGTGGAAAATATCCAAAGGTGTCATGGTAGTGGCTCGAGGAAAGAAAGAGGGAACATTGTATATGATAGGCAACACCCGGGACAACATTGCTCTTGCAAGTGAAAAAGGGAATGCGAATTTGTGGCATTGTCGCCTTGGCCACATGAGTGAGAAAGGAATGAAAGTTATGTGCTCAAAGGGTAAACTGCTAGACCTCAAGACAGTTGACATCGGTTTGTGTGAGGACTGTGTATTCGGAAAACGGAAAATGGTGAGTTTTTCGAAGGGACGCAGAACTTTGAAGAAGCAGAAGCTGGAGTTAGTTCACAGTGATTTGTGGGGTCCAACACCAGTGACATCCATTGGTGGAGCATCATATTACATGACTTTCATTGACGACTCTACGAGAAAGGTATGGGTTTATTTCTTGAAAAATAAGTCTGATGCCTTGAATGCTTTCAGGGAAGTGGAAGACCCTTGTAGAAAATGAGACGGGTCTCAATGTGAAGTGTTTGAGATCTGATAATGGTGGAGAGTACGTGCTCCGAGAGTTCAAAGGATTCTGTGAGGCGAATGGAATCCGAATGGAGAAAACCGTGAGAGGAACCCCACAGCAGAATGACTTGGCATAACGTATGAACAGGACCCTATGTGAACGTGCTAGAAGCATGAGATTGAAGTGTAGGCTGCCGAAGATGTTTTGGGCAGAGGCAGTTAACACAGCAGCTTACTTGATAAACAGAGGACCCTCAACTCCTTTGGAAAATGGCATACCAGAGGAGGCCTGGTCGGGAAAGGAGGTAAATTTGTCTTTTCTTCGAGTATTTGGGTGTGTTGCATATGTTCATGTTGATACTATGAATAAAAGTAAATTAGATGCTAAATTTGTTAAGTGTACGTTTGTTGGATATGACGGTGATGAATTTGGTTATCGATTTTGGGATAGGGAAAACCGAAAGATAATTCGTAGTCGAGATGTCATATTTAATGAACAGGTGATGTACAAAGACAGGTTGGAGATATCCAAAGAAGGTGGTTCTGAGACTCAGGTTGTGGAGTTAGACATTTCGAACTCTGGTGGGAGCAAAGTGGTTCTAGATGATCATGTGATTGTTGAGGAAGAACCAAGTACACCACCACCAACAATTCCGCTGCGGAGATCCACGAGAGATCGGAGATCCCCTGATAGGTATTCACCCTCCCTTCATTATTTATTGTTAACTGATGGTGGTGAACCTGAATGTTATGCAGAGGCCACACATAGTGAACAGGTGGACAAGTGAAAACTTACAATGGATGATGAGATGAATTCATTGATGACCAATGGAACTTGGGAGCTAGTTGAGCTTCCTAAGGGCAAGAAAGCACTACATAAAAAGTGGGTTTACAGAATAAAAGAGGAGGCTGATGGAAGCAAACGCTACAAGGCAAGATTGGTTGTGAAGGGGTTTCAGCAGAAACATGGTATTGACTATACTGATGTTTTTACTCTAGTGGTGAAGCTAACTACCATTCGATTAGTTCTGAGTCTGGTGGCTGCAGAAAATTCGGTGTTATAATAGATGGACGTGAAAACTGCCTTTCTTCATGGTGATTTAGATACTTCAGAATGTTTTTAACTGCCGTCCAATGTTCCTTCCCCGGGTTACTTTGATATCTTGCCATCATGCCAACGGCAAAGCAGATATCTGGTCTCGTGCACAGCATTGCATACATAAGGCTTCCTACAGCCGAAGCATAAGGAATTGCCTTTCATGTCATCTATCTCCTTTTGTGTCTTAGGGAACATTTCCTAGGATAGATGGATTCCATGCCTGAAAGGTACGATGCCTTTCTTGGAATCCTACATGCTGAATCGTTTCAAGACAGTGTCTATGTATGAAGATTGCGATAAGCCTATCATCCTTTTCTTGCGATCACAAGTGATCTTGATCCCAAGGATGTGCCCGGCTTCCCCTAAGTCCTTCATATCAAACAGTTTTGAAAGCCATGCCCTTACGTCTGATAACACCTTTACATCGTTCCCGATGAGCAGAATGTCGTCTACGTATAGTACTACGAATACCAATGTAGTTCTGACACGCTTTTTGTACACACAACTTTCGAACTCGTTTTGATCAAACCCATAAGACTTTATAACATGATCAAAACATTGGTTCCAAGCTCTGGATGCCTGTTTGAGTCCGTAAATGGACTTCATGAGCTTACAAACTAGGTGTTCTTGGCCCTTTTCAATGAAGCCTTGGGGTTGTTGCATATAGATTTCTTCATCAAGACTTCCGTTAAGGAAAGCTGTCTTGACATCCATTTGCTAGATTTCAAAATCAAGATGTGCAGTTATCGACAAGAGAATCCGGATGGACTTAAGTATTGCTACAGGTGAAAAGGTTTCCTCATAGTCGATCTCTTCTTTTTGAGTATAACCTTTCGCCACAAGCCTTGCCTTGAAGGTTTCCACCTTCCCGTCCGGTCCCCTTTTTCTCTTGTATACCCACTTGCAACCAATGGGTTTGACCCCATTAAGTGGTTCGACTAGCTCCCACACTCTGTTATGATCCACAGAACCCATTTCTGCTTTCATTGCCTTTTGCCAAAAAACAGCATCCTTGTCTTGGATTGCCTCATCATATGTCCATGGGTCTGATTCGTCTTGTCCGGGAATCAAGTCCGAGGACTCTCCTATCCCCATGAATCTCTTGGGCTGTCTTACAACCCTCCCACTACGACGAGGTTCCAGTTGTGAAAATGTGTCGTTTGATATGTCATCTTGTACAGTTGGCAATGAGGTTAGCCCCCTTAGCTCACTTAAGGTAATCTCACTTCTGGGTCTTCTTTTGTTCATATAGTCTTCCTCCAAAAATCTAAAGTGGGTGCTTATTACCACCTTTTGATCTTCGGGACCATAGAACATACACCCATTTGTTCCCTCGGGGTATCCTATAAACAACCTTAATTTTGATCGAGGATCCAATTTCCCGGCTTCCTTGTCCAACACGTAGGCCGGACACCCCCAAATTCTCATGTATCTCAAACTAGGCTTGCGCCCGGTTCACAATTCTTTGGGAGTTTTGGGAACCGATTTGGATGGCACCAAGTTTAGAATGTAAGCCGTTGTTTCCAAGGTATGACCCCAGAACGACTTGGAAAGATCCGCATAACACATCATTGATCTAACCATTTCTAAAAGAGTTTTGTTTCTTCGCTCTGCAACCCCGTTTTGTTGTGGGGTTCCCGTGCGCTTAGTGATGCAATCCCTTCATCTGACAAGTAGTTCAAAAACTCATCGCTGAGGTACTCGCCTCCACGATCGGATCGTAGAGACTTGATACGTTTTTCCCTATGATTCTCTGCTTGAGCCTTAAATTCTTTGAATTTCTCAAATGTCTTAGATTTATGCTTCATAAGGAAAATATAACCGCATTCTCAAGTAGTCATCAATAAAAGTGATTTAAATACTCGTAACCTCCTTTGCTTTGCTTGACATTGACCACATACGCCCCAGGAACGATTTCTAACACTTCTTTGGCTCTATTCCCTTGGCTCAATGCCCTCTTGGTCATTTTTTTTTACCCTCCAAACATGATTCGCAGTTGGAATTGGTTCAACTTGGAGAAACTCTAGTGAACCGCTCTCTCACCAACCTTTGAATCCTCTTTTTCGATTAATATGTCCCAATCTTAGATGCCATAGAAGTGTTTCGCTCACGCCCGATGAACGCTTTTCTTTTATTGAAACAATTGATGTGTTATAGGATGCATTTTCGTGAGTGGTGTGCATAGTTAATCAGATAGAGATTACTTGACAACGTTCCATGACAGATAAATTTATCATAAAGAGAAATGGTAACAACTTTATCAAAAGTAACCGAATATCCATCAAGGTAAAGTTTAGAAACCGAAATCAAATTCTTTCTAAAATTCGGAACATAAAGAACATCTCTTAAAATTAAAACTCGGCTTTCAAAAGACAGTGCACTTCTCCCATCGCTTCACCGCCACTCTCGTAGAAGATCGCCCAAATAGTGATGAGGACCTCACTCCCACTAAGTTGCCGGGTTCGCTTGAACCCCTGTAAAGTGAAACAAACATGATCAGTGGATCCCGTATCCACCAACCATAAATGGGAGGCATACGCCGCTAAGCAAGTTTCAACAACTAGTGTGTGAGAATTACCTTTCCTTCCATTCCTTTTGGGATTGGAACATGCTGTCCTCGAGTGTCCTACTCCGCCGCTTTCCAAAACTTTCCTCATGCTTGATTCCAAGCTCTTATTTGATGTTGAGTCTACTTGGTTTAACTTTCTTCTTTTTTCATCATCCTTATCACCACTTGACCTAGGATGAAAAGAAGATTTTTGATTTCCCAAGTTCTTTTCCTCGCGCTCCCTTTCCCTTTCAACCAAAGTGAGAACATTTACAAAATCATCCACTGTAAAATCTAGATTTTCCAATAGATACTCAAGATAGTGGTGATTATAGCTCTTTGGTAAGGATTGGAGAATGAAATCAATCTTAGTCTTGAAATCACATTTTTCGCCGAGGATCTCAAGCTCCTCAAATAGCACCATAACCCTAAGAACGTGTTGCGCTACAGTCGTCCCTTTTTTTATTTTTAATTTAACAATTTCTTGCTTCACACTTTGGATTGCCATATGGGTCTGATGTGCGAACATCGCTTCGAGATTCTGTAAGATATCTGTAGCTGACTCATATCCTTGGTGAAGGTGTTTCAACGATCTCGATGGATGTGCCGAATCAGTATCCTTTATCAATTCATTTGCCAAATTCCCCATTCACCATATAGCATCTCGTCCCATATTCCTAATCCATAGTCGGGTTTTTCGGTTTTGGTGTATCAAGTACCAATTTGGAAGGTGATGCGGCTAGGACAGGTTTTAGTTTGTATATCCAATCAAAATAGTTTTCACCAGTAAACAAGTTGTCTTTAAGTATATTGAACAGTGAATTAAAAGGTTGCGACATGATGAACTGAAATAAATAATAATATGCATAAGCACAAATATATCACAAAAAAATTCGATCACATGTTTCATATTAAAATCTCCAAAAATATGAACATGCATCGCCAACATCTCAAAAACAATTTAAATAAGCCACGTGGGGTGGGTCATTATTTAAACACATTCAAGCAAAAGTTACAAACAAGAACGATTTATAAACCTTTAATATCCAGATTAATAGTTGGCTCCCACTTGACCAATATAAAATTGACAGGGACTTCGGGGAAGTATATGCATATCAATTTTTTACCTAAGTAATAATCATGATTAAATACAGAATTATTATTTCGCTTTGATCGAGCCTCGTGGGGAGGGTCATCGTCGCCACTAGTAATAATCCACAATCATCCATTTGGAATTTATTCATGTGAAAGCTATCTTTTGAACCTCCCGTGGGGGGAATTTCTCCAAAAGAATTCACAAATAAATAAATCATGGAGGTCAAAATTAATTCAATTTTATTATCCGGAATAAAATTGTCAATTAATTATTTTAAACATAATTAGTAATTTTCGAAAGTGAGATTTTTCAAAACATTTTCTCATGCATCGCAAATTTAAACACAATTTAAATAAGCATAAAATAATGCATAAACATCAAGACAAAAAATTAAATATATTGGGCACATTTATCCAATTGTCATGGTTAATTTTTGTCATGTCTTGATCTTGAGAAATCGTCTTCAGCCTTCATCGCTCGTCTCAAAAAGCTCCCACTTGACCGTTTAAAAAAAAGCGCGTCAAGCCACGTCATCGACCATTTCGTGCCTTGGTGCCCGCCAGCACTCCCGGCCGTGTCGAGTGGCATCCATGGCGTCGTCGTACAATGCCCGCCAGACGCTTCGCCCGTAGCGCCCTCGGCCGGTAGCGCCGGGCCTGTTAGCGTGCTGGTGGTGGCGCTGTAATGCCTTGCGTCGGTTGCATCGCCATTGTCGCGCTCGAAACATTCTGCACTGGAAGCCCCTCGTCGCTTTTGCTCCCTCACTTTCTGCGGCGCGTCTGCTCCAATACCTCGGCGTCGTTCCTCCTGCATCGCTTTACGTGACGACGCTTCATACGCCGGTTAGATCCCGCTTTTAATTCTTTCGTCATCATTCCATTTCCGATCCGGTTACAATTTATTTACAAAAAATAAATAAACCTAGATCTAGACTAGTCTATTACATTGATCAAATCAAACAAATTCTAAACTACTCGTGGATTTTCTCACGAGGCAAAACGAATTCGAACGAATCGATTTAAAAAACCACAATTTACATGAATGCATAAATAAACACATTAAATTCCATGACAATTGGATACCTGCAAAAAAGATCTAGCAATTCTACTATCCAATTTCAAATTTAATGAAAATGAATTAAATTACAATTTAAAAGTAAGAGCCCGAAACCGAGGCTCTGATACCAGTTGTTGGGGAATTAATTGCCCGAATCTATTCGGGATGAATATTTAAATACAAATTTAATTCTAACAATTATTACTAGCATGAATTAATCCTATATTAATTCAAATAATAATTCAACAACAAATCATGCATATAAACAGTTCACGTAAATCCTACTCATGCGGAATTACTACGAGTTTACGTGAACTTACCTCTTGGAATGACAATGGTCTCGTCGATGAAAAACACACAAAAAGAACTTCCCAATTATTCTCTAGTCCTTGCTCGACAATCCGGTGGAAGGAAGCTCGCGAACAATTAACAAAAAGGGAAAATAAAATTTGTTGCACCACCTTTGTGGATTTTCTAATTTTTTCAGCACATGGAATTGTACTTGGGAATGAAACATTCATCCCCTATTTATAGAGGTGTAGTGACCGATTTTTTGCACATGGAATAGGGAGGAAAAAATCTTTTCTTGATCTCCAAGAAATCTTGAATATATCTCATATATTCTTTTCTCCCTAATTAAAATATTCCATAAAATCCCACTCTCTTATTTGTTATGGCATATTTCAAAAATAATAGGAACAAGAAACCAAGATCTGGATATTCTTGAATTTATGAGATATACTTGTATTCCAAAAAATACATATCTTCCATAATATATTTTCAAGAAAATCAAGAAAATCTTTCTTTCCCTTTATATTTCAAAATTATCGAAAATCTCCATATGAATAACCAAGTGGGAGATTTCTTGAATTTAATGAGATAATCTTGTATTCCAAGAATACATATCTTCATTCCATAACAAAATTCAAAGAAAATCTTTCTCCCATTTTATTCATAATTTTCGAAAAATATGAGAAAAAATAAGCAACAAATTTATTTTATTTTTAAACATCTTTTTCAGTTATTGGACTTTATGTTGGGCTACTTGAGGGCCTTTTAGAGAATTAAGATTGGACCTTCCAATGGACCTTGAATTATCAATATTGAGCCACAATATTATTCAAGCCCATAAATATTAATTAATCCCACTACATAATTAATATTGCACTATCCATCTTAACCCATATTACAATTAATATGGCTCCTCGCTATTATTTTTCCCGTGTTTAAGATTATCTAGCCCATTAATTAATTCAAGCCACCAAATAGTTTTCCATTAATTAATATCTTTTATCCTTGGTAAAGGAACGGTTCAACATTATTATTCATACCGAAACTAGTTCCACTTGCAAGATTTGGTATGATAAAACTTATGAACCTCCCAAGGGGGCAAATCGAACAAGTGTACTTGCACACGATTCTCCGATTAAATCTTAGCAATCGATGTGACCAATAATATTGCCCAAGATATAAAGTATTGAATCTCCTTGATTCTCTACCCGTAATAAGTCAAAGCAAGAGTTACTAACCACACACAATCCTATTTAAGGGACTAAGATTAAGAAATAACTAACCACCGAGGTCTAATTCTTCCTAGTTCAGTTCAAGAATTTGTCCTCCCAGAGGTCCTCTTCACATCACCATGTACTAGTGTAATCTCTTGGTCAAGACAAACCAATCTGAGCCTTTACACTTCAACCTTTCACGATGGATTGTTCATTTCCATCTAGGTCGTGAATGGTGTATTTTTTAGTTACAAGAGACCGTTAATTTAATCTTTCGTGATCCGCATCACTAAATTAACTACAATGTAACATGTACTATTTATTGAACAAATTATGCAAAGAAATATATGTAACATTCGATGATATTTAAAGCATCGATAAACAATTTATTTCAGTAAATAAGTCTGAAATTCAGTCTGATTATACAAAGTAAAAACATACTTTCCAGTATAATCCCAACAGTTTAAGGAAAAATTGTATGAAAGGTTTGCTATGAAGGACCTTGGAGAGGCCAAGCAAATCTTAGGAATGCAAATCGATCGTGATAAGGTGGCAGGAAAGTTGTATCTTTCACAAGCTGAATACATTAAGAAAGTCTTGGAGAGATTTAGTATGGAAGATGCAAAGCCCAGGCCTTCGGTTCCCGTTGGGGAAGTCGGGCCTGTTTATCCAACAAGGACTCACCTAGTAGCGAAAAGGAGCGGACCTACATGCAAACACTCAGATATGCTTCAAAGAATTGGAAGTTTGATGTATGCCATGGTGTGTACAAGACCAGATATTGCACAGGCGGTGGGAGTTGTTAGCCAGTTTATGGGCAATCCGGGTAAGCAGCATTGGGAGGCAGTGAAGTGGATCCTTAGGTACTTGAGAGGTACTACTGAACAAGCTTTGTGCTTTGAGGGTAAAAGCGCTTGGGTTGATGGTGATATGTTGATGCAGCTTGGCATCAAATGATCTCGACAAAAAGGATGAGTACTACAGGTATGTGTTTACTTTTGGTGGTACATCAATCTCTTGGGCTTCTAAGTTGCAAAAAGATCGTAGTTTCAAATCCGCAGCAGGTTAGAGTACATTGCGCCACCGAGGCTAGCAAAGAAATGGTTTGCTGCGTAACATGGCCGTGAGTTGGGGAAGGAGCAAAAGGATAGTATTTTGTATAGTGGACAAATGAGTGCTATTCACTTGGCAAAAATTCGCCTTTCACTCGAGGACGGCACATCGAGTTGAGGTATGATTACATTCGTTACCTCATTGAGAACAAGATCATACAAATGATGAAGATCCCAAGTGAGAATCCTCACGACATGTTGACTAAGGTTGTGACCTTAGAGAAGTTGAAGTTATGATGACTTCAACCGCCTTGGAAACAGAAAGCATAAGGCCGATAATTACTACTAGTGAGAGAAACCGTTGAAATGGAGGAGACAAGTTATAGCTTGAGTCGGCCGCCAAGGAGATTGTTGGGATTGTTGGAGCCTCGAGTGAGAAGGGTTGCGAAGACGGAGACGCCGACCGAGAAGCCGAGGTCGAAGCGCCCCCTATCCAAATGGGATCAAGGCGCCGAAAGGTTAAGGTAGAGGTAGAGCGGCAACCGCCGAATTAAAGCCCTGTGTCGAGCGGTTCCACAAACTGGTAGCATCTAATTAGGGCTTCTGCCCAAGTCTTATGTTTAAATACTTTTGACTCATTGTATTTGCCTGTACAAAAATAACACACGAAATAGTAAATCTCCTGGCTTGGTAGTGCCCCCAGACGTAGTCATTCCTAACAAACTGGGTAACCAAATTGTTTGTTCCTTAATTCGTTGTACCATTATTTTCTCTATAATTGCTTGTTTAAAATCCTAACAAGCCCTTGCACCGCCGCATCTTCACCAAAAAGTCTATTGATTCTGCAAAACTCAAAATCCTCATAATCGCAAAACCACGGACTCCACCCCAAATTTGAGTTATGTGAATCCCCAAAATTGGATTTTGCACCAAAATCGTTGAATTCCCAAATAAAATCCCTATCCTCAAAATCGCATACGCTAATTTGGTTCAGATTTGCAGGAAAAAAAATAATTATACCTCAAATTTGCAGAACTACACATCAAATAAAAACAACAATTAAAATAAAATCAATCTCAAATTGCAAATAAAATTTCTGTCTATTTCATAAAATTGATCGAATCTCAATAAACATTTCATAAATATTTAGTTTAAGGAGGGGTTGAGGGAGTGACAATAGACAATAGGTGGACTGAAGGGGAGAAGAGAAATTGAGGGATTATATTACATTTTGGAACATGGGAACATATTTAATTTTGAAACATTGACGGCGAGTCACCTTTTTTATATTTTTATATTATGATTTTGACATTTCATCCTACGTGTAGTCTAACATAACAAAAATAATAGTTTCGGCAGACCACATCATCTCTTCACGGCCAACGAAAAAAAAATGTGTATTAATTTGCCACATCATCTTTTGGTCAAATATCAATTTAATCACGAACTTTTACATTATTGTATTATAGCCCAACCTTTGATATTGTTGCAAATCGATACACGTTTTTTTTCCTCCGGCCGAGAAGAGAAGACGTGGCTCACCAGAGCATGTGTATACTTGCAAGTTAGAATGATACATATTAAATAATATTTTTTAATAAATAAATTAAAACAAAAAATAATAATTAAAGATGTTAAAATCTTAAAAAAAACAATTAAAATATAAATAAAAAAATAAAAAACCTAACAGTTCATCTTCATCATCCCTCCATCTTCGCCCTTGCACCGCCGCATCTTCACCAAAAAGTCGATTGATTCTGCAAAACTCAAAACCCTCATAATCGCAAAACCACAGACTCCACCCCAAATTTGAGTTCTGTGAATCCCCAAAATTGGATTTTGCACCAAAATCACAGAATCCCCAAACCAAATCCCTATCCTCAAAATCGCATACGCTAATTTGGTTCAGATTTGCAGGAAAAAAAATAATTATACCTCAAATTTGCAGAACTACACATCAAATAAAAACAACAATTAAAATAAAATCAATCTCAAATTGCAAATAAAATTTCTATCTATTTCATAAAATTGATCGAATCTCAATAAACAATTCATAAATATTTAGTTTAAGGAGGGGTTGAGGGAGTGACAATAGACAATAGGTGGACTTAAGGGGAGAAGAGAAATTGAGGGATTATATTTCATTTTGGAACATGGAAACATATTTAATTTTGAAACATTGACGGCGAGTCACCTTTTTAATATTTTTATATTATGATTTAGACATTTCATCCTACGTGTAGTCTAACATAACAAAAACAATAGTTTCGGCAGGCCACATCATCTCTTCACGGCCAGCGAAAAAAAATGTGTATTAATTTGCAACAACATTAAAGGTTGGACTTTTATACAATAATTTTGAAGGTCGTGATTAAATTGATATTTGGTCTAAAGGTCGTGCATTTATTTAGAATTAACCATTTTTTAAATTGATTAAACTCAATTATTAAAGAGTAGAAATACTTTTAGGGTCCCAATTAATGATGTTCTAAAACACCACCTAAATCGTAATTCAAAAGTGTTTTTTTTTTTTGTGAAGTAGGTCACACCCACCTTCATTAAAAGAAAAACACTTCTTGAGTTTAATTATTATTTCAAAACACTACCTTACTCTTTCTCAGTCACTTCTATCATTTCTCAATATTTTTTTTATGGGCTTCGGTGGTTTCGGTGAACTTATCCTGGATGATAAAAACTCATATGAGAATGTTTCATACATGAGACAGGGTAAACACTAACACAAATTAACACACATTCATTTCAAAGTGTTAAAACACCATGTTCAAATAATGCCTCGTCTCACCTGGGACCGTTTCATGCAAGTGTGTCTCATACAAAATAAGTTTCATGTGCACCATGTAATTCAAACGCATTTTTTAAACATTCAATTTGTTGCACTAAATATTTATTTTTTCACACTAAAATATGCAACTTGTGTCGATGAAAACAAGTTGCATGTTTGTTTTAGTTGAATTACATGTTTCAAAGCATCACTTTTTTTCTTTGTCGCAATCAAAAATTTCCAAGAGATGATGATCTCAAAAAGTTAGTGTAATTTGTTCGGAAGATGGAGGATAAAAAAAAGAGAGGATTAAGATTGTGGGAACGAGGAGCAATAATATTTCTTGCAGTCAAAGTGATATTATTATTTTCACTTATTTCAGAGACGAACACGTTTAAATTTCATGTAAAAGAGATGTCATTTACTTTTATATGTAAAACATTTCAATCTTTAACGGTTATAATTAAGCCAAGTCCTTTATTTCAAGAGTTCAAAGCAGTTTAACTCGAAAAAGTCAAATAGAAGTACTTAATTAAATCAAATACTATCAGCCAATTTCCCAGCCAATTTTACAAACTCCAGCACTAAAAACGGAAAAATCGCCAATTTCCCAGCCAAATTTTCCTTTTTTTTACAATAACACATTTACATGTATGTAGTAACAAAATTTTAATATTGTATATGTGTTACTATAAAGACATATATGCACTAAAAAAATAAAAGGATTGAAATTTTTATAGTCCCATAACTTGTCATCGTTTTGAAATTAGTCCCGACCTTTTGATTTTGGTCCTGTAGATTTATGAAAATTTTGAAATTGATAGCATGTCACCTATTAAGTCAATACACATGTGTCACTTTGTTTGACTTTTTTTTTTATGTGGTAATGTTGATTGAATCTTTTATATTAATGTGATATTATTCGATTTAATAATTTATTAAATTAGTAAAAAATAATAAAATTTGAATATTTTTAATTTTTTAAAAGTATTCTCAAATTATGTTACTGAATTTTTTGTGTATATAAGTTTATATTAATTAAAATAATTAATTTATAATTTTATTAATTAAAATATTTAATCACCCTTAAGTAAATTAAATTTTAACCAGGGGGCTTAGCCCACCTGCCACTGGGCTTCTCATTTGAGTGGGAGACCGGCCAGGTTCGATTTTCTTTGGGAACGAATTTAGAGTTATAGGAGTTATAAGGTGGATTGGTGATTTCGTGGAGTATTTGGGTGCTTGGTGTATACTAACTACTAACAACTGACTTTGCCCGATAAAAAAAAAAAGTAAATTAAAATTTGACAAATTATTATAAAAATTAAATTAAAAATATTTGAGATATCTTAAATTTTAAATTCATTAAAAAAATATGATTGTTAAGTTTGTAAAATTAAAAATCTTAAGATTTTAAAAAGAATGTAATATTAATAAATTAAAATTAAATTAAATATTAATTTAAATTGAATTTCGAAAAGGCAATAGTGTAATTGTTTTAAAGGTTTTATTTTAATTTTTTTATATTGGCAGCCATTTGAAAATTTTAAAATTCTCAATTTTTACAAATTTAACGGTCATTATTTTTTTTAATGAACGCACTTTAAGGCATTTCAAAAATTTTACTTTAATTTTTAAAATTATTTGGAAAAAAATGATTTATTTTAGGGTATTTAGATTTATTATGAATATTAATAGGACTACATTTTAAAAAAATATATAATTTTTATTTTAAAAAAAACCTGTAACATAATTTGAAGAATATGTAAATTTTTATTTTTTTATTTTTTGTACTAATTTAATATATTATTAAAATAAATAATATCACATGTAAAAAAGGTCAAACAACTCGTCATATGTGAATTGATTGGATAGTTGACCAACTTGACCTGCAGTAGCAGGTCACCTGAACTAATTTTAATTTTTTTACATACTTATAAAATTAAAATTAAAAAGTCAGAACAATTAGAATCAATTTCAAAATGGACAAATTGCGGAAGTATAAAAAATTTAATCCCAAAATAAATATGTGTTACTTGTCTTGTAATAACTTTAATAGTACTTAGAGTAAGTAGGAGCGAGTCTTGATTCTTTGTAATCAATCCACACGCTTATTTGCAAGGATGCAGAAATCGGGCTAAAAGGCTTGCCAGGCCAACTAGACGGCCGCCCGGAATGTCCGATACAAAAAAAAAATCGGCTTAAAAATCTTTTTCCCCTCCGGGCGCCGCCTAGGCGGCTCAGGTGGCGCCTAGGCGGCCAAAATCGGCCTCTGTAACTTTTAGTAAAAAAAAATTCAAACAGAGTTGTGAAATTGGAGAAGAGAGAACCGGATCGATCGTCGTTGCGCTGCCATCACAAGACACCCGTCTTCTCCAAATTTCAAAGACACCGCCCACGCTGCCGCAATTTTGGTTCATCTTGCTCAGTCCCGTTTTTGAATTTCAAAATGATTTGGGCGGCGATTTTGTGATTTATGGTGGTGCAATTAAGGATTTCTTGAATGTGAATAAGATTGGTACTTCAATTTTCCTCCAGGAAAGACAAAGACGTGAATGTGGAGGAGATTAAGGCTTCAATTTTCAATTATTGGGCTTTCTTCTAATATAATTAGGCCCAGTTATTTGAACCAGAAAATAGAATACGTTATTTAGGCCCAGTAACATGCATGCTCTCTTTTTCCTGAATAAAAAAAAAATTGGACAATTCTAGGCGGCTTTTTGGCGCTTAGCCCAAAAAAAAGGACCATCGATTTCCACTTCATCTTTTTTTTAGTTGACAGCGGAGAGGTGTAAATTTGTTAGTTATTGACCGTTTGGTTTGGGTAATGAGAATTATTTCTATTAATATTGTTTGACAATTTTGATGTGACTGTAATAGGTATAAAAGTAAATTATTGAGTACTCTACTTTCATCACTCACTCAACCCTCCACACACATAATACTTATTGTTAATATTCTAATCAAACAATAATAATGTAATAAATAACTTCATAGTGATTGACCCTTTAATGATAGTCATTAGTATTATCGTTCTCAAACTATACCAAGCGACCCTTAATATTATTTTTGCTAACTTGTTAGACAAGATTATTTCGTCCTTAAGTTCGATAGTGCAATGATTACAGATTCCTAGAACATGGCATTCTTTATCATTTGATATCTCTAAAATCAATCTTCAATTATTTATTTAATAGAGTAAGGGGGTGTATTGGTTGTGGAGTCTGTATGATTTTTTTTAAACTTTTAAAGTTTGGGGGTATTCAATCTGGATTTTCAAAAGTCTTTAAAAATTGTGAGGTATTCAATACGGATTTTAAAAAGTCTTAAAAAATTTTTAGGTATTCAACACTCTATGAATTTTAATACTCTATGGATTTTCTTTGATTCTCTTCCAAAAATATAAATAGATTTCACTCTCCAAAATCTTTTCTGACAACTAGAGATTTCTACGTATTCTCTCATAGAACTCTGAAGACGAAAGGTCAGAAGAAAAAAAACTTTGTTGTATCTTTAAATTTTCTCATTATTTTAATTTATTTTAATTTCTAATTAAATATAATCTTATATCGTCTCTTCTTTGTATTTATTTCAAAAGAATTCTTTCATTAGCGATGGTGTTTGATTCCTATTATTCAAATATTTTATTTTTTTCATTTTTTTTATTTGTATTTTTAAATTTTTAATATATTGAAATCTTATTTTAATTGATTCAAATTTTAAAATTTCTCATTATTTACCATTCTTAATTTTTTAATTCAAAATTTCAAATTAATATTTTATTAACCACCCTAAGTAATCCCGTCACTTTTCTTCTTTATTCTTTAATTTTTCTTCATTTTATTTTGAACTAAATTTTAATTAAAAAAATCAAATCTAACCATCAGTATTAACACTCGATTATTAAGAATCAAATATATCTGCTTCAATTTGTTTTGGTATTAGAATTTCAATATTAAAGATTCAAATATAATATCCATAACTGATTTTATATATAGTCAAATTAAATATTTAGATAGCGAAAGTCAATATATGGATTAATGAATTTTATTAAAAATTATTATGAAAAAATATTGATTGTTCTAAAAATTGAATCATGTTAAAAAAAAAATTTAATTGAAGAGACGAACATCAGTTAAAATAGAAGAAAATCAGATCATATTCGATAAAATGATATTTAAATACGTTACAATAGAAGATATAAACACAAACACTCGTTACTAAAAGAAGATACATTTATTGTAAACATTAAACGAAACTTGATAATATGTCATTGACGACTTCATTGTAGACACCACATCATCTTTATAAATTGTAGACACCACGCCACCTTTATGAATTATAAATCTGGAAAATAAAAAAGATCATTTGCATTGATAGTTCCAGCGCCGGAATTCTATGAAAATCCATGTAAATCAATAAAAAAATGTATTCCACAATCATGTCAAATCTAGGAAAATCCATGTAAATAAATAAAAAAAAGTCAGTCAAACTCTGCATGGAGTCTATGAATTTTCTATATCCACAGACTTTTTAAAGTCCAAAAAAATCCAATAAAATCTCAATTGAATACACCCTCGTAAGTCTAATGTGAAAATTTGCATGTATGAAAATTTATAAAATTGTTCTAAATCAATCATCTACACCCTAAACACTAAATAATGAACCCTAAATTATGACTTATTCAGGGTTGGGTGAACCATGAATCACTTGGACCGAGTGAACCATGAACCACTCAATTTTGTCTTACCTTCACCAATTACAAAATTTGGTTGTAAATTAAAGTTTTTTCATGTATAAAAATTTTCATACTAGACTTTGTCTATTTAACAATGTAATACTTCTTATTTCCTTTCAAATTTTTGAACCTTTCGAAACAATGACCTGTTCTTGTGGGATGATTTTTAGAATAAGGGGCCGGCCACTAAACTACCGTCCTAAGATCTCGTCGATTGAAAACTAAAACTTGATCTCTCGAATTACTTTAATTAATTAATTTTCATGAAAATTGAATTATTTTTTTTAAAATTAAGCAAAGTTTATTACTGGAAGCATAAGAAATGCTCATAAAAGAGAGTACAACAAGGAGACCAAAACAGCACCATATAAATCCAACAACATTACAGTAAACAGACCACAAAAAAAGCAAACCACACAATTCCATGGAAATTGATCGGGAAAATGGTGACTTGAACCCATGACCTCACGATATAGGTATTGATACTTTAATCACTTGAACTACATCGTCCAATTCCATGGAAATTGACTTTGCTTGGTTGCCATCATTATTGCTGAAATGAATTGAAACTTTTTACGCCCCGTTTGGTTCACGAGATTGACCATGATAGGTTGAAATTAACATTTTAATCCCACGCAATCGGCTGTTTGGTCTATGGGATGAGGGCCCAGAATACTTTTACATCTATATACAAAAACGTGTTTAATCCTTATATGAAGGAATATGTCTATACCACATGAAAGATGTGATCGATTGACCAGATTAACATTTTAATATCTATATTGATTTTTCAGTACATGATTAAGAGTTGCAATCTTGCAATTCAAATAATGCAGTCTAATCAATTCAATAATTCTCAATCATATTATAACTAATCAATCCCATCCTATGAACCAAACAAACCTTAAAATAAAGAAAAATAGAATCCACCGTATAGTGTATCCAACTTTAACGATCAAAATCTTGTCCAGAATATATATAATTTATATTTGATTACGTCAGGTATTCATCCAGACTTCAACACTACAACAAACATTAGGTTAGTGATAATAATATAGATATTTCACACATTGTAATTTTTCTGCAATTACACTTGTCCACTCCTGAAGAAAATATTACCAAGTCCGAATCATAGGCGAAACCACAATCGGACTTGTGACCCAGTGTTTACCATCACTCTCAACCCATGTTATCGAACCAAATGTCACTGCCCCACCACCATAATTATACTCTATCATAACAGAGTAACTCTGCTTCTCATATTTCTTACCAAACGTCAACGTGTTCGGGTACACCGTCACTTTCGACCCACTCGGCGCAGTCACATGAACCTCATACGACGTCGCTTCACTCCCAACATTCGTCACAGTCCTTTCAAACTTCTGCACCAAAGTAGTCGTCGTTTGATTGGTGTACAGCGCGATGAACGACTGGTAATTCAAATCCTGTGACATATTTGCAGCACACTTGTACCTCGATCGTGTAATTGTATAGATTTGACTCCCAGTGAAATTGATGGCGCAGAGAAGATTCACGTAATCTTGAGGGGTAGCATCGTAAATTAGTCCCGGGTCGAGCGCACTGTTGGGATCAACCTGCCCTGCTCCCATTGCTAGAGGCGTCGCCGCTTCGAATTTGAAAAACGAATCCTGAATGCTATTCCCAGTATTATCTAAAGGGTTGGCGGTTGTCACCATTGCAGACCGAATAGCAGCTGGGCTCCATTCGGGGTGGGCCCCTTTGAGAAGCGCCGCAATGCCCGAAGCATGAGGGCACGACATTGACGTCCCTGATATAGCAACGAATTCGCTAGTCAACGCCACGTTTGACCCGATTGAGGCCGTTTGTGTACCCGGTATCCATGACGCTAGGATAAGTGACCCGGGGCCATGATGTCGGGTTTCAGTATACCCGGATAGCTCGGGGCGGGGCCCCGTGAAGTGTAGGAAGCAACGAATGGCGCAGGCTTAGACCCGAACTTCGTCTGTAGGAATTTGATGCTAGCGAATGGCTTATTCCCTTTCGTTGCGTAGTCAATCAACTTTGGCGCGTCTTTAGGACTAATGACGACGCCTACCGCTGGAAAATCGCTGAATTCGAATAAATCGACGTCATCTGAGATAAATATTGCAGCGCCAATATTAGAAGTTGAGACAATGCTCATTTGACTGAAAACAGAGCCGTTTTTGCAGATTACGATCCCATTCCCAACTGTCGCTGTCAAGGCCGCTGCGGAGCTACAAGACGACACATTTTTGTTGTACACGAGAGGTAAGTCGTCGACAAGAGCGTCCAAGGGGAACATACTCCAGCCGTTGAGTGTAACTCCGTTACCCAAAGTTAACGTCCCGCCAAAGAAACGGTCGATGGAGCCCGCTGCAACCGTCAACACCCACGGGATTCCGTTATGCAGACTTCCAATTGTTTGCTCGTTTCCAGCGGAAGAGGAAACGAGCACGCCTTTCTCCATAGCTCCGAACGAAGCTATGGCGATCGGGTCTTGATACAAAGGAACATCGTCGAATCCCATGGAGATGGAAATTACATCGACGCCATCAGCCACGGCTTGATCCATACCAGCTAGGACATCCGAAGCGTAACGCCCTTCGTCCCAGATGACCTTATACATGGCCACACGTGCGCGGGGCGCCATGCCACGTGCGGTACCCTTGGCGTAGCCGAAGAACGAAGCGCCCTCCACGTAATTTCCAGCAGCCGTGGAGGAAGTGTGCGTTCCGTGGCCTTCAGTGTCCCTTCCGGAATTCATGCTCAGGGTTATATTCGGATTATCCGCTATAACCCCCTTGTTGAAATACCGAACTCCTATTAATTTTTTGTTGCACATTGACGAGTTGAATTCTTGGCCTGCCTCGCAAATACCCTTCCATCTGGAAGGAATTGCGGTCATGCCATCGTCATTGTAGCTGGGACTCTCGGGCCAAACGCCCGTGTCGATCACACCCACGATCACATCTTTGCCGTAATCAGAAGCCGGCCATAACCCGTGGAAGGGTTTAGGTTTAAAAATTGGAAGGTGTGTGTGGTGTCAAGTGTGACATTTTTGTCTTTATACGTGGAGACGAACCCTGGAGACTTCTGGAGGGCTGCGAGTTCTTCTTTCGACAACTTTGCGCTGAATCCATGAAACGCGTTGTCGTAAGTGTAAACTAGCCTCGGTGGCTCTTGGAGGTGGTCCGAAGATTTTGGGGACACGGATTTAAGGGAATTTATAGCGAAGGTGTACCAGTGGTTATGGTTTGCGAAGGCTTTGGGCATGAAGGATTTGTCCATGTGGACAATGTAGCTGGACCTTTGTCCAAAAACTATGGCACCATTGAAAAGAAATGATAGTGAAAACAGAAGTAACAGAGAAATTTGTTTAATTAACACCATTTTTCTAAACCTTTGTTGTGATATGGTTTAATTGAGAGTGTACGGTATTTATAAAGATATTGAGAGCCAAATTGGATGCATTCATAGTAATAATCAACTCCAAAACATCATAATCATCGTCTAAATGATAGGTGTCAAGTATACAAAATTACCTCAACTTTGTAGGCATATGATGTCTCCACTCATTCTTTCACTACGGACCAAGACTTGCACCCAGAGTTAACAACCAACGCTTTCACTTCTCTCGACCCGGATTTAGCTTTCGAGCATCTTCCAGAGGATGGACATACCGCTTCAGAGGATGAGGGCTTCCAGCATGTTCAGAGTGATATTGAACGCACAGTCACAATTCGCCGTAATGATAAGAGAAGGATCACCAAGTCCAATGCCACGGGGTCTAGTAGTCGAACAAAACATGATGCCATCCTTCAGGTCTCTGCATCAACTCCTCCTGTTCAACGGAATTACCTAGTAAGCTCGCCAACCTCAGAGTCGGAGTTACACCGTATTGGCTCTTGGGCAGCAGAATGTGACAACTTACCGCCGATGCACGGTAACTCTACGGTGACCAGATGATCGTGCTTTTTTGGAATCTTTGCGGATTGGGTAATGATCATAACCAAAATGCTCTTCGGCGTCTCTGTGGACGTCATTCTCCTGATTGGTTCGGTGTGTTTGAACCAAAGATTTTGTCTTCTTCGTTACCTAGACGCCTTCTTACAAGCTTGGGTCTTGTTCTTCTAACTGAGAATGCCCGTCCTCCTTTACGCCCTAATATTTGGGTTTTTTGTCGTCCTGAGCACTCTTCTTCCGCGACAGTCATTTACAGCTCACCTCAGGCCGTGGCCGTCCGCTACGCTTCGATGGATGTCTCATACGTCTTGTGTTTTATACATGCTAGCTCTTCTCTAGTTACCCGCCGTCTCCTATGGACGGACTTGCTGACACTTAATGGGGAAAATGCTTGCATTATTGGTGATTTCAATGCCGTCCTCGGGGCACATGAACGTCAACCTTATTCCCCTTATCATAATCGCTCTACTGAGGATTTTCAGACATTTCTTTCCGATTCCGATTTGATGGATATTGAGGCCTCTGGCACTCAGTTTACTTGGGTTACGCGCCGTCCTCATCTTATCATGGCCCGGTTAGATCGGGCCATCGCTAATCATGGTTTCCTTAGTCTCTGGAACTCGGCCCAGTTATTGAACCTCCCCCGTGTTGCTTCGGACCATCATCCGATCAAGCTCAAATTACTCAATTATTGTCCGAGTTCACCACGACCTTTTCGGTTCCTCTCACCCTGGTGTGCACATGACAGTTTCCTGCCTATTGTTTCTACGTCATGGCGATCGTCTACTCCCACTTTGGATCCGATTTTGCGGGTCACCTTTAAGCTTCGCCGTTTGAAACGACGCTTGAAGGAGTGGAATATTCATACCTTTGGGAATATTTATGATTCAATTGATGCTGCTACGGACCATCTTGGACGTATCCAGGAGGACATTGCCTTACATGGGGATAGCGATGCACATTTCAATGAGTAAATGGAGGCGACTCATACTTTGAACAACCTTTTACATAGCCGGAACTTACTCATTATTCAGAAAAATCGGCTGCAATGGCTGAGAGATGGTGATAGAAACTCCAGGTTCTTTCACCGCATCCATAGTATTCGTAAGACTCGTAGCTCTATCCTGACTCTTAACGTTGGAGGGGAGCTGACTTCGGATTCTGCGGTAATAGAGGAACACATTGTCCAATATTATTCGGATCTCTTTGCATCTAACACTCCTCTTATAGACTTTTCCTATCTGGATGATTTTTTATCTCCTGTGATTAATGATATGGATAACGCCACCCTTCTTTCAGTCCCGGATGATGATGAGATTAGGACGGCATTTTTTGCATGGATGCTCATAGCTCCCCTGGGCCTGATGGCTTTGGAGGGATCTTTTACCACACTTGTTGGTCCATCATTCAGGTGACATTTATGAGGCCGTTCGACACCTCTTCCACACTCGGACCCTTCCTCCCGGCCTGAATTCTAGCTTGGTAACGCTCATCCCTAAGGTTCCCCATGCTACACGTATTGAAGATTTTCGTCCCATTGTGATGGGCAACTTCTTTTTCAAAGCATTCACAAAGATACTAGCTTCTCGGTTAGGCAGGATTGCTACGTCTTGCTTACATCCGGGTCAGTTCGGTTTCATTCCTAGCCATCATATTCACACGTGTATTGCATCTGCATCGGACGCTATTAACTGTATTGACATGGGCCGGGAAGGAAATATGGCTTTCAAGATTGATATCTCCAAAGCCTTCGACACTATTTCTTGGGCGTTTCTTGATGTGGTTCTCGATAAGATGGGTTTCTCACTTGCGTTTCGCAGTCTGATCACTTCCATTCTGGAGTCCGCCCGACTCTCTATTCTTTTGAACGGCTCTCCTCGTGGTTATTTTGGTTGTTCTAGAGGGGTCCGTCAAGGGGATCCCATCTCCCCTCTTCTATTTTGTTTTGCGGAAGATGCTTTGGCTCGCTGGTTCGACTGGCGTGCACTCACGGGTCATTTACATTTTCATAAATGCCTTCCACGTATTCTACTCTACGCTGATGACGTGTTGATCTTTCTTAAGGGGACTACGGCCAATGTGGATGCATTCAGCCTGATTTTGCGTCGTTATTGACATTCTTCGGCTGCTTATTTCTTTGGACGGGGATCGGCGGGTTTGGCCATCAAGTAGTACGGGCACTCTTACTTCATAGGAGGCGTACTCTCTTCTTCAGGGCTCTTTCATTACCCCGGATTGGTCTGGTTAGATATGGAGCAGTTTCATCCCTCCATGTCGCAGCACACTTATTTGGAGGGCGATTTGGCATAAGCTTCCTACTTCTTCTGAACTCTGTCGCATAGGGATCTCCTGCCCTACCATTTGCTTCTTGTGTTATGCCAGTCCAGACACTCTTGATCATATCTTAGACAGTTGCTCCTTCGTTCGGCGTTTGTATGAAGAGGTGACCCGTATTTTTTATTGTACTTTGCATTATGGTAATGGGTTTTTGGATGTATTCTTGCAGGCTACTAGGCTGCATTTTAGCAAACAGGTGAGGAATTTGTGGCGTTTAACCTTTGTTACGCTTATCTGGGTGGTTTGGACAACGCGTAATTGTTGGATATATGAGAGTATTGCGCTGACTTTTCATGGATGCATGATCACATTACTCTCGATGGTTCGTGAGGCGGATTCATTACCAATAGGTTATATGCACAATTCCATACAGGACTTGAGTATCTTGCGCCGGCTTCGAGTGGCGGGCCGTGCTAAACCGCCTTCTCGATGCATTGGCTCCGCTGGATCCCACCTGTTCCTGGATGGTACAAAGTGAACGTCGACGCGAGTGTTTTTTCTTCACGTGCTACTGGTTATGCGGGGATGCTTTTCCGCAATTCTCGCGGTTTTTTCGTTGCGGGTGTTTGTACTGCTACGGGCATATGCAGCCCTTTGGAGGCAGAGTTAATGGCTTGTTTTTACGCTATTAAGTATGCAGCTGAGATGGGGTGGTTTAACCTTTGGATTGAGTCCGATTCACATCTTGCGGTTCACGCTCTCAAGCAGGGTCCCCTCACGGTCCCATGGCGTTTGCAGGCTGTCTGGAGCCAGGTGAGGGACTTTAGACATGTGCTTAACATCCGTGTCACTCACATCTACCGTGAAGGGAACCAGGGTGCCGATCGTCTAGCTAAGATGCATTCGGAACAGTAATGGATTGGGCCTTGTCCTGATTTTTCTTTTAGATGTTTTGTTCTCCGACATGAACAAAGAGTATTTTTGATTTGTGCAATGGTTTTTCTCGCGAGGATTGCTATCGTGCTGCGGGGTAATGCCTTTTTTTAGAGGGGTTTCCCTTTTTCCCTTACCCGAAGGTTTTGCCCTAAGGAGGGTTTTACTTCGGGAAGGTTTTTAGTGGGGCCCCGACCTCTGGACCGACCTGTGGTCTTGTGGTTTTAAGTTTTTCTCTTTTTATTTTTTTATTTTAGTCGAGTAGTTTATTGGCCTCAAAAATTGACGTCCTGTGACGGCCTTTTCTTTATTTAGGGCAATTTTTTAAAATAACATTTAAAATTTAAAAAATATATATAAAGAAACAAAATTAAATGTAAAGGGGTCAAACACATGCTCGGCCGTCACCGGCCTTAAGTCCATCGGGGCCTTTGGTGCACAATACGGCACACGTGTATTTTCGATTTTGTCTATGTTACACAATAGTGTAGTATCAAGTACTTATGTGTCTTGATATTATTAATTGAATTAAAATAAAAAATATATAAATGTAAGAGAATGTGATGGCCCTACATGTATATGTGTGGTGCAAAAAGAGGTGCTAGCTGGGTAGTGTCCAAAACCCTAGCGTAGGCAAAATCTGTATTTTCACCATTCAATTTGCACGAGCGAATGTGTGTGTACAGATGAATTATTAATTTGAGTTGGTCTCCCATTAATTAGGTTTATGCTTTGAACTTGGATTGTTTGACTCATTTCACTCATTTTCAACACATTTTTCTACACCATTAAATTTGACCCGTATTATACTCTGGATAGGGTCAAATGTCATGAATTAAAAACAAGGTTCATAAAATATAAACTAAGCTTATACAAGTCTTTGTCTATTAATTTTATGTAAAATGAGGTGGTGCACCGGGTGTCGCATCCAAGGTTATTTACAAAATTGGCAAAATTTTGTTTGAAAATAATACCGTTTAAAAATCAGCACAAATTAACACTCACTTCTTTTAAAGTACTTTATTTTTAAGTTATGATATATCTCATCATAAGACAGGCTCATTTAAAATCTACTCAGCCCTGTTTGCACTAAGTGCACCTAGCAACTCCAGTGCATTTTTTAACAGTATTAGTTATTTTCACTAAATAATAGTAATTATTTTTATTGAAAGTATTAATTGTGCACAAGATACGAATCAACAGAAATAATTAATGTTATTCAATTTAAACAATTTATATAGTGATGCAAGGTGTTCTATGTTCTGCAGAGGTGAGACTACGTCTTAAGAAAGAATAATCCTATTTATATTAATAAAGAAGAAACCCCAACTTATTCCAAAGAATAAGATCAATGTATTAACGGAAATAAATCAACAAGAGTTATTTTTAAATAAATACACGACATTTTGGTCAAATATCAATTTAATCACGACCTTTAAAATTATTGTATTAAAACTCAACCTTTGATATTGTTGCAAATCGATACACGTATTTTTCCTCCGACCGTGAAGAGGTGACGTGGCTCACCGGAGCATGTGTATATATGCCAGTTAGGATAATACATGTTAAATATTTTTTTAATTATTCCACATCATATTAATTACACATCATCTATCATTAAAACTTTTTGAAATAAATTAAAATAAAAAATAATAATTAAAGACAAATTCTTTTGTCCACCATTTGCACCAATTTAGAAATGGTGCAATTGAATTTTTTATTTTTATTTTAGTTTTTTTAAGGCTTTTTTTCCAGTTTTTTTTTTACCCGGACCCAATCTGACCTGACTGATTCATGGTTTACCCGACCCGAATGGGTTTAGCTTTTTCTTTTTTCTTTTTCAGTTTTTTTTTCAATTTTTTTTTAAAAAAAACCCTGTCCGGACCTTACCCGACCCGATCCAAAACTGGCTCAAGTGGTTCATGTTGGGGAATTAATTGTCCGGATCTATTCGAGATGAATATTTAAATACAAATTTAATTCTAACAATTATTACTAGCATGAATTAATCCTATATTAATTCAAATAATAATTCAACAACAAATCATGCATATAAACAGTTCACATAAATCCTACGCATGCGGAATTGCTACGGGTTTATGTGTACTAACCTCTCGGAGTGACAACCGTTGAGAAGATGGATCCCGCTCACACGAACACACCAAAAAAGCCTTCTCAAGTATTCCTCGCCTTGTTCAACAATCCGGGTGGAAGGAACTCATGAACAATTTAACAAAAGGAAAAATAAAATTATGTTGCACCACCTTTGTGGATTTCTAATTTTTCCAACACATGGAATTGCACACTCACAATTGAGGTTTTTCGAAAATACACAATCTGTCGACGTTTTAAAATATTTGATATTTTATCGACGCTAATATTTTTCTGAAAAACCAATTTTCGTGTTCTACTGTGGATGAAACATTCATCCCCTATTTATAATGAGGGGGGGTCGAAATTTTAGGTAGAAATAAAGATGGGAAAATCTTTTTCTTGATCTCCAAGAAATCTTGAATATATCCCATATATTATTTTCTCCATAATTAAATATTCCACAAAAATCCCAACTCCTCTTGTTATGGTATTTTTCGAAAAATAAGGAGTTGGAATCCAAGATTTGGATCTTCTTGAATTTATGAGATATTCTTGTATTCCAAGAATACATATCTTCCATAATATATTTTCAACAAAATCAAAAAAATCTTTCCTCTCCTTATTTATTCATAAATTTCGAAATATGCTTAATAAATAACCAAGTGGGAGATTTCTTGAATTTAATGAGATAATCTTGTATTCCTAGAATACTTATCTACATTCCATAACAAAATTCAAAGAAAATCTTTCTCCCTCTTTTATTTATTATTTTCGAAACTTTTAGGAAAATTAGGCAACAATAATTTATTTTATTTTAAACACCTTTTTCAGTTACTGGACATTATGTTTGGGTACTTGAGGGGCCTTTAGGAGAATTAAGATTGGACCTTCTAATGGACTTTGAATATCTAATATTGAGCCACAATATTATTTAAGCCCATAAATATTAATTAATCCCACTACATAATTAATATTGCACTATCCATCTTAACCCATATTACTGTTAATATGGCTCCCGGTTATTATTTCCTGTGTTTAAGATTATCTAGCTCAGTAATTAAATCAAGCCACTGAAATATCTTTCCATTAATTAATATCTTTTGTCCTTGGTTAAGGAACGGTTCAACATTATTATCCATACCGGAAACTAGTTCCACTTGCAAGATTTGGTATGATAAATCTTATGAGCCTCCCAAGGGGGCAAATCGAACAAGCGTACTTGCACACGATTCTTCGTATTAAATCTTAGCAATCGCATGTGACCAATAATATTGCCCAAGATATAAAGTATTGAATCTCGTTGATTCTCTACCCGTAATAAGTCAAAACAATAATTACTAACCACACGCGATCCTATTCAAGGGACGAAGATTAAGAAATAACGAACCACTGAGGTCTAATTCTTCCTAGTTCAGTGCTGAAGAATTTGTCCTCCCATAGGTCCTATTCAGTGCATCAGTCATGCACTAGTGTAATCTCTTGGTCAAGACAAGCCAATCTGAGCCTTACACTTCAACCTTTCACGATGGATTGTTCATTTCCATCTAGGTCGTGAATGGTGTACTTTTGGTTACAAGGAACTGTTAATTTAATCTTCTGTGATCTGGTATCACTAAATTAACTACAATGTAACACGTACTATTTATTGAACAGTTATGCAGTAAATATATGTAACATTCAATGATATTTAAAGCATCAGTGATAAATAATTTATTTCAGTAAATAAGACAGAAATTCAGTTTGGTTATACAAAGTAAAAGCATACTTTCCAGTATAACCCCAACAATCTCCCACTTATACTCAAAGTCTGCTTTTAAGTATACTACAGCATGTCTCGTGTAGTTCCTAATACGTGACATCTAATGTCACCTACACGAACCTAATAATATCTCCCACTTATACTCAAAGCAGATTGGCAACGGTCTTGACACCCATTCCTTCCACATGTCTCTCGAATGTATTCTGAGGCAGACCCTTTGTGAATGGATCTGCTAGGTTGTCTTCTGACGCGATCTTTGCCACCTCTATATCTCCTCTCTTAACGATTTCTCGTATAAGATGGTATTTCCTTTCAATGTGTTTGCTGGCCTTGTGGGCTCTTGGTTCCCTTGAATTTGCAACTGCTCCGGCATTATCACAATAAACAGTGATTGTGCTGGGCAAATTCGGAACTACATCCAAGTCCACTAGGAAGTTCTTGAGCCAAATCGCTTCTTTCGCTGCCTCGCAAGCAGCTACATATTCGGCTTCCATGGTAGAATCGGCGATGCATTTCTGCTTAACGCTTCTCCATGTCATGGCTCCTCCCACCATGCAAAACACACTACCGGAGGTAGATTTTCTGGAATCTAAGTCTGATTGGAAATCCGAGTCCGTGTAGCCGATGGGGATTAGACTATCTGACTGATAAACCAACATTCTATCTCGAGTTCTTTTCAGATACTTCAGAATGTTTTTAACTGCCGTCCAATGTTCTTTCCCCGGGTTACTTTGATATCTTGCCACCATGCCAACGGCAAAGCAGATATCCGGTCTCGTGCACAACATTGCATACATAAGGCTTCCGACAGCCGAAGCATAAGGAATGCCTTTCATATCATCTATCTCCTTTTGTGTCTTAGGGCACATTTCCTTGGATAGATGGATTCCATGTCTGAAAGGTACGAAGCCTTTCTTGGAATCCTGCATGCTGAATCGCTTCAAGACAGTGTCTATGTATGAAGCTTGCGATAAGCCTATCATCCTTTTCTTGCGATCTCGAGTAATCTTGATCCCAAGGACGTGCCCGGCTTCCCCTAAGTCCTTCATATCAAACTATTTTGAAAGCCATGCCCTTACATCTGATAACACCTTTACATCATTCCCGATGAGCAGAATGTCATCTACGTATAGTACTAAGAATATCAATGCAGTTCCGACACGCTTTTTGTACACACAACTTTCGAACTCGTTTTGATCAAACCCATAAGACTTTATTACTTGATCAAAACATTGGTTCCAAGCTCTGGATGCTTGTTTGAGTCCGTAAATGGACTTCATGAGCTTACAAACTATGTGTTATTGGTCTTTTTCAATGAAGCCTTGGGGTTGTTGCATATAGATTTCTTCATCAAGACTTTTGTTAAGGAAAACCTTCTTGACATCCATTTGCCAGATTTCAAAGTCGAGATGCGCAATAATCGACAAGAGAATTCGGATGGACTTGAGCATTGCTACAGGAGAAAAAGTTTCCTCATAGTCGATCCCTTCTTTCTGAGTATAACCTTTCGCCACAAGCCTTGCCTTGAAGGTTTCCACCTTCCCGTCCGGTCCTCTTTTTCTCTTGTATACCCACTTGCAACCAATGGGTTTGACCCCATTAAGTGGTTCGACTAGCTCCCACACTCTGTTACGATCCATAGAACCCATTTTGGCTTTCATTGCTATTTGCCAAGAAACTGCATCCTTGTCTTGGATTGCCTCGTCATATGTCCATGGGTCTGATTCGTTTTGTCCGGGAATCAAGTCCGAGGACTCTCCTATCCCCATGAATCTCTCGGGCTATCTCAAAACCCTCCCACTACGACGAGGTTCCGGTTGTGTAAGTGTATCGTTTGGTATGTCATCTTGTACAGTTGGCACTGAGGTTAGCCCCCTTAGCTCATTTAAGGTAATCTCACTTCTGGGTCTCCTTTCGTTCATATAGTCTTTTTCCAAAAATCTAAAGTGGGTGCTTATTACCACCTTTTGATCTTCGGGACCATAGAACATACACCCTTTTGTTCCCTCGGGGTATCCTATAAACAACCTTAATTCTGATCGAGGATCCAATTTTCCGGCTTCCTTGTCCAACACGCCGGACACCCCCAAATTCTCATGTGTCTCAAACTGGGCTTGCGCCCGGTCCACAATTCTTTGGGAGTTTTGGGAACCGATTTGGATGGCACCAAGTTCAGAATGTAAGCTGTTGTTTCCAAGGCATGACCCCAGAACGACTTGGGTAGATCCGCATAACTCATCATTGATCTAACCATTTCTAAAAGAGTTCTGTTTCTTCGCTCTGCAACCCCGTTTTGTTGAGGGGTTCCTGGTGCAGTTAGCTGGGATACAATCCCTTCATCTGACAAGTAGTTCAAAAACTCATCGCTGAGGTACTCGCCTCCACGATCGGATCGTAGAGACTTGATACGTTTTTCCCTATGATTCTCTGCTTGAGCCTTAAATTCTTTGAATTTCTCAAATGTCTCAGATTTATGCTTCTTAAGGAAAATATAACTGTACCTCGAGTAGTCATCAATAAAAGTGACAAAATACTCGTAACCTCCTCTTGCTTTGGTTGACATTGGACCACATACGTCTGTGTGAACAATTTTTAACACTTCTTTGGCTCTATTCCCCTTGGCTCCGAATGCCCTCTTGGTCATTTTACCCTCCAAGCATGATTTATAAGTTGGGATTGGTTCAACCCGGAGAGACTCCAATGAACCATCTTCTACCAACCTTTGAATCCTCTTTGGATTAATATGTCACAATCTAAGATGCCATAGAAGTGTCTCGTTCACGTCTGATGAACGTTCTCTTTTATCCGAAACAGTCGATGTGTTATAGGATGCATTTCGTGAGTGGTGTGCACAGTTAATTGTATAGAGATTGTCCATCAATGTCCCATAACAGATACACTCATCATTTCAAGAAATGATGTCATTCTTATTAGAAGAAACTAAGTATCCATTAACAGAATTTTAGAAACTGAAAGTGAATTCTTTCTAAAACTGGGAACATAAAGAACTTCTCTTAAAATTAAAACTCTGTTTTCAAAAGACAAGTGCACTTCTCTCACTTCTTCAGCTGCCACTCTCGTAGCATCGCCCAGTGTGATGAGGATCTCACTCCCACTAAGTTGTCGGGTCAGCTGGGACCCCGTAACGTGAAACATACATGGTCAGCAGATCCCGTATCAACTACCCACGAATGAGAAGTATACGCCGCTAAACAAGTTTCAACAACTAATGCGTGAGAATTACCTTTCTTTCCGACCCTTTTGGGGTTGGAACAGGCAAACCTCCATTGTCCTCTTTCACTGCAGTTTAAGCACTTTCTCTTTGGATTTTCCTTGACACCACCGACATTCCTCATCTTACCATTGCCTTTGGCAACAGTTGAGTTTGATTGCTTATGGCTTTTGGTCCTCTTCTTTTTCTTGCCTTCCCTTGGCCTAGAAGATGAAGACGGACCACTTGTCGCCAACGCTTGAGTTTGGTACCCCATCAACGCCTCTGCCGTGACCAAAGCTTGCAACAAGTTAGCTAGCGAGACCAAAATACTTAAAACTTTTGGGCAGAGAGTGGAGTAACAAATCGATATGGGTCTTCAGATCATAATCTGTACCCATAACCTCAAGTTTGTTCAGATGGGCCATCTATTTTGAGGACGTAATCCCTCACGAGGTTGCCCTCCACCATTTTCAGCGACAATATCTTTCGCAAGGTGATCTAACGAGTTCCGCATTTTTGACTCGTCAGTTGGCTCATCTGATTTTTGTGTGTCAAGAATCCACTTGTGCTTTTGTGCAGTTAGGACAATTATAATTTTTCGTTTCCAATCAATATAGTTTCCATACTTATTCTATTGACTTTAAGTATAATAGCAGTGGATTAAAAGGTTACGACATGCTGAACTGAAATAAATAACTATATGCATAAGCACAAATATATCACAAGGTTCGATCACATGCATCATATTAAAATCTCAAAAAAATAATGAACATGCATCAGCCAACATCTCAAAACAGTTTAAATAAGCCACGTGGGGTGGTTCATTATTTAAACACATTCAAGTAGGTTACAAACAAGAAAACAGTTACAAACCTTTAATATCCAGATTAATAGTTGGCTCCCACTTGACCAATATAAAATTGACAGGGACTTCGGGGAAGTATATGCATATAAATTTTATACCTAAGTAATAATCATGATTAAATACATAATTATTATTTCGCTTTGAACGAGCCTCGTGGGGAGGGTCATCGTCGCCACTAATAATAATCTACAATCATCCGTTTGGAATTTATTCATGTGAAAGCCATCTTTTGACCGTCCCGTGGGGGGAATTTCTCCAAAAGAATTCACAAATAAATAAATCATGGAGGTCAAACTTAATTCAATTTTATTATCCGGAATAAAATTGTTAATTAATTGTTTAAGCATACTTAGTAATTTTCGAAGGTGAGATTTTTTCAAAACATATTCTCATGCATCGCATATTTAAACACAATTTAAATAAGCACAAAAAAAATGCAAAACATCAAAACAAAAAATTAAACACATTGGGCACATATATCCAATTGTCACGGTTAATTTTTGTCATGTCTTGATCTCGAGAAATCGTCTTCATAGCCTTCATCGTTCATCTCGAAAAGCTCCCACTTGACCGTCTTAAAAAAATGCCTCGTCAAGCCCGCCATCGACTAGCTCCATGCTGGTGAGTGCACACCTTTGCACTCCCAGTCGAGGTCGATCGTCGTCGGCGCAAGTCGCGCCACAAAATCACTCGCCCGTTGCCCGGCCTCGGCACTTCTTGTTGAATTTCGTTAGATCGGCAGCATACCGATACCGCACCCTAGACGTGACGAATTACATTTCGCCCATGCAGACCTAATTCGCCCCGTCCGCCTACATCAGTAGCGCCAGCATGGCATGAAATTTGGGCCAAGCGCATCCGCCAAAAACCAACCTATATGAGGCCGCCTGTGCACATTCATCGGCGCTACCCACTGCCCTACTTCCCGCCCGTGGCACTGCTAGCGTCCCGGTATCAATTATCCCCCTTTCTTGAAAACGCTTTAAAACGTTTCACAAACCGCTTGCACCCTTGCCGATCCCGCTTTTTAATTCTCCGTCTTTTAATTCTTACCGTCTCCGCTTCCGATCCTATCCGGTTACAATTTATTTACAAAAAATAAATAAACCTAGATCTAGACTAGTCTATTACATTGAACGAATCAAACATATCCTAATCTACTCGTGAATTTTCTCACGAGGCAAAACGAATTCGAACTAATCGAATTACAAAAAAAAACACAATTTATATGCATGCATAAATATGAACATTCATCAAATACCATGACAATTGGATACCTGCAAAAAAGATCTAGAAATTATACTATCCAATTTCAAATTTAATGAAAACTAATTAAATTACAATTTAAAACTCAGAGCCCGAAACCGAGGCTCTGATACAAGTTGTTGGGGAATTAATTGTCCGGATCTATTCGGGATGAATATTTAAATAAAAATTTAATTCTAACAATTATTACTAGTATGAATTAATCCTATATTAATTCAAATAATAATTCAACAACAAATCATGCATATAAACAGTTCACATAAATCCTACGCATGCGGAATTGCTACGGGTTTATGTGAACTAACCTCTCGGAGTGACAACCTTTGAGAAGATGGATCCCGTTCACACGAACACACCAAAAAGCCTTCTCAAGTATTCCCTTGTCCTTGTTCAACAATCCGGTGGAAGGAACTCGCGAACAATTTAATAAAAGGAAAAATAAAATTATGTTGCACCACCTTTGTGGATTTCTAATTTTTCCAACACATGGAATTGAACATTCACAATTGAGGTTTTTCGAAAATACACAATCTGTCGACGTTTCAAAATATTTGATATTTTATCGACGCTGATATTTTTCCAAAAAACCAATTTTCGTGTTCTATTGGGGATGAAACATTCATCCCCTATTTATAATGAGGGGTTGGTCGAAATTTTAGGTGGAAATAAAGATGGGAAAATCTTTTTCTTGATCACCAAGAAATCTTGAATATATCCCATATATTCTTTTCTCCATAATTAAATATTCCACAAAAATCCCAACTCCTCTTGTTATGGTATTTTTCGAAAAATAAGGAGTAGGAATCCAAGATTTGGATCTTCTTGAATTTATGAGATATTCTTGTATTCCAAGAATACATATCTTCCATAATATATTTTCAAGAAAATCAAGAAAATCTTTCCTCTCCTTATTTATTCATAAATTTCGAAATATGCTTGATAAATAACCAAGTGGGAGATTTCTTGAATTTAATGAGATAATCTTGTATTCCAAGAATACTTATCTACATTCCATAACAAAATTCAAAGAAAATCTTTCTCCCTCTTTTATTTATTATTTTCGAAACTTTTAGGAAAATTAGGCAACAATAATTTATTTTATGTTAAACACTTTTTTCAGTTACTGAACATTATGTTTGGGTACTTTAGGGGCCTTTAGGAGAATTAAGATTGGACCTTCTAATGGACTTTGAATATCTAATATTGAGCCACAATATTATTTAAGCACATAAATATTAATTAATCCCACTACATAATTAATATTGCACTATCCATCTTAACCCATATTACTGTTAATATGGATCCCGGTTATTATTTCCCGTGTTTAAGATTATCTAGCCCATTAATTAATTCAAGCCACTGAAATAGCTTTCCATTAATTAATATCTTTTGTCCTTAGTTAAGGAACGATTCAACATTATTATCCATACCGGAAACTAGTTCCACTTGCAAGATTTGGTATGATAAATCTTATGAACCTCCCAAGGGGGCAAATCGAACAAGCGTACTTGCACATGATTCTTCGTATTAAATATTAGCAATCTCATGTGACCAATAATATTGCCCAAGGTATAAAGTATTGAATCTCGTTGATTCTCTACCCGTAATAAGTCAATGCAATAATTACTAACCACACGCGATCCTATTACAGGGACGGAGATTAAGAAATAACGAACCACTGAGGTCTAATTTTTCCTAGTTCAGTGCTGAAGAAATTGTCCTCCCGTAGGTCCTATTCAGTGCATCATGTTGGGATTATACTGGAAAGTATGCTTTTACTTTGTATAATCAAACTGAATTTCAGACTTATTTACTGAAATTAATTGTTTATCACTGATGCTTTAAATATCATCGAATGTTACATATATTTACTGCATAACTGTTCAAAAAATAGTACGTGTTACATTGTAGTTAATTTAGTGATACCAGATAACAGAATATTAAATTAACAGTCCCTTGTAACCAAAAGTACACCATTCATGACCTAGATGGAAATGAACAATCCATCGTGAAAGGTTGAAGTGTAAGGCTCAGATTGGCTTGTCTTGACCAAGAGATTACACTAGTGCATGTCTAGTGCACTGAAGAGGACCTACCGGAGGACAAATTCTCCAGAACTTAACTAGGAAGAATTAGACCTCAGTGGTTCGTTATTTCTTAATCTTCGTCCCTTAAATAGGATCGCGTGTGGTTAGTAATTATTGCTTTGACTTATTACGGGTAGAGAATCAACGAGATTCAATACTTTATATCTTAGGCAATATTATTGGTCACATGCGATTGCTAAGATTTAATACGAAGAATCGTGTGCAAGTACGCTTGTTCGATTTGCCCCCTTGGGAGGTTCATAAGTTTTATCATACCAAATCTTGCAAGTGGAACTAGTTTCCGGTATGGATAATAATGTTGAACCGTTCATTTACCAAGGATAAAAGATATTAATTAATGGAAAGCTATTTCAGTGGCTTGAATTAAATAATGGGCTAGATAATCTTAAAAACGGGAAATAATAACCGGGAGCCATATTTACTGTAATATGGGTTAAGATGGATAGTGCAATATTAATTATGTAGTAGGATTAATTAATATTTATGGGCTTGAATAATATTGTGGCTCAATATTGATAATTCAAGATCCATTGGAAGGTCCAATCTTAATTATCATAAAGGCCCCTCAAGTAGCCCAACATAAAGTCCAATAACTGAAAAAGGTGTTTAAAAATAAAATAAATTATTGTTGCATTATTTTCCTTAAATTTCGAAATTATTAAAGAAAAAGAGGGAGAAGAATTTTCTTGAAAAGATTTTATGGAAAGGAGATAAGTATTCTTGGAATAAAAGATTATCCCATAAATTCAAGAAATCTCCCACTTGATTTCTTTAATTGTGATTTTCGAAATATATAGAGTAATAATAGGAAGAAGGATTTTCTTGATTTTCTTGAAAAGATTTTATGGAAAAAGATATGTATTCTTGGAATACAAGAATATCTCATAAATTCAAGAAAGATCCAATCTTGAAAAGCCTCCTATTAATTTTTTAAAAAATGGGTTAAATAAGGGTGTGAGATTTTTGTGGAAAAATACACATGGAAAGAAGAATATATGGTATATATTCAAGATTTCTTGGAGATCAAGAAAATATCTTTCCTAACCCTATTTTGAGCCCTAATTTTCGTCCCCCTCTCTATTATAAATAGGGGATGAATGTTTCATCCCCAAAGAACACGAAAATTGGTTTTTCGGAAAAATATCAGCGTCGATAAAATATCAAATATTTTGAAACGTCGACAGATTGTGTATTTTCGAAAAACGTCAATTGTGAGTGTACAATTCCATGTGCTGGAAAAATTAGTAAATCCACAAAGGTGGTGCAACAAATTTTTATTTTCCCTTTTGTTAATTGTTCGCGAGCTTCCTTCCACCGGATTGACGAGCAAGGACTAGGGAATACTTGAGAAGGCTTTTTGGTGTGTTTTTATCGACGAGACCATTGCCACTCCAAGAGGTTAGTTCACGTAAACCCGTAGCAATTCCGCATGCGTAGGATTTATGTGAACTGTTTATATGCATGATTTGTTGTTGAATTATTATTTGAATTAATATAGGATTAATTCATGCTAGTAATAATTGTTAGAATTAAATTTGTATTTAAATATTCATCCCGAATAGATCCGTGCAATTAATTCCCCAACACATCAGTCATGCACTAGTGTAATCTCTTGGTCAAGACAAGCCAACCTGAGCCTTACACTTTAACCTTTCACGATGGATTGTTCATTTCCATCTAGGTCGTGAATGGTGTACTTTTGGTTACAAGGAACTGTTAATTTAATCTTCTGTGATCTAGCATCACTAAATTAACTACAATGTAACACGTACTATTTATTGAACAGTTATGCAGTAAATATATGTAACATTCAATGATATTTAAAGCATTAGTGATAAATAATTTATTTCAGTAAATAAGACATAAATTCAGTTTGGTTATACAAAGTAAAAGCATACTTTCCAATATAACCCCAACAGTTCATGGTTCACCCGACTCGAATGATTTAGGGTTTAGATTTAGGATTCATGGTTCATCTAAATTAAAATTGAATCCAATTACATCAATTGCACAAGTTCAATTGGTGCGCACACAAGCATCACTCATAATTAAAAGAAGTTAAAATAAAAATAATAATTAAAATATAAATAAAAAATAAAAAAACCAAACAATTCATCTTCATTGGCCCTTCATCTTCGTCCTTGCACCGCCGCATCTTCACCAAAAAGTTATTTGGTTCTTCAAAATCCAAAACCCTCATAATCGCAAAACCACATATTCCACCCCAAATTTGAGTTATGTGAATCCCCAAAATTGAATTTTACGCCAAAATCACAGAATCCCCAAAGCAAATCCCTATCTCCAAAATTGCATACGTGAATTTGGTTCAAATTTGCCGGAAAAAAAAATTATAACTCAAATTTGCAGAACTACACATCAAATTAATAAACAACAATTAAAATAAAATCAATCTCAAATTGCAAATAAAATTTCTATCCATTTCATAAAATTGATTGAATCTCAATAAACAATTCACAAATTTAGTTTGAGGAGGTGGACTGCGATGAGAACAACAAGTGAAGGGTTGAGGGAGTGACAATAGACAGTAGGTGGACTGAAGGGGGGGAAGAGAAACTGAAGGATTACATTTAATTTTGTTTAATTTTGGAACATGGGAACATATTTAATTTTGAAACTGTTGTGTGCATATCGCGAGAGGTCGGATGCTACCAGGAAAGGGTCTAAGAAATATGAGAACGAATTTTCCATAAGTATAACACCTCGTGGGATATAACAAGATGAAAGGCAGATCGAATGCGAAACGCGCGACCTGAGAAGACCCCGGTCACCTCGGACTGACACATTTGCAGAGCATTTATTACTACTTGACCAATGTCAGACAAGCGGCGCCGAAGAACTTATCTAAAGAGAGCCTAAATCATAGATGAGTCAGCAAAGAACAGCTATGATTGACAGCTAAGGATATTTAAATGGATTGATCACCTATAAATCCGAGTTTATCTTGGGCGACGTCCCAGCGAGGCCCCCGAGATCATGACACCTCGAGCGACCTCCCAGCGACCAATGACCTGAGTCACTTCAGTCTTGTAGTATTTAATGTATTGCAGAGCTCTTTGTACTTGTAATCCGGGAGAGTGAACTCCACTCTCCCAAATTCTATAAATATAGGTCATTTATGACCAAGAAGGAGAGATAATTCAATATCCTACCAAACCTCTTGTAAATTTATTACTTAAACACTTATTCTCTCAAACAATCATATAACACAAATGCAATCCAATTTACACATTTATTGTTTGTGTCACTAAGATCATTAAGCTACATCTTAATCCCTAATCCACAAATTTTATAGTACACAACAGAAACATTGACAGCGAGAATTAGTTTTTAAGGTTTGAAATTTAGATTTAAATTATTTATTTTATTTGTTTAGATTTTATTTATTTTGTTATTTATTTTATTTTTAATTCACCTTTTTAATATTTTTAATATTTATGATTTAGACATTTGATCATACGTGTAGCCTGACAAAACAAAATCAATAGTTTCGGCAAGCCACGACATCTCTTCACGGCCGGTGAAAAAAACGTGTATTAATTTGCAACAACATCAAATGTTGAGCTTTTATACAATAATTTTGAAAGTCGTGATTAAATTAATATTTGATCTAAATGTGGTGTATTTATTTAGAATTAGTCTAAACAATAATATTAATTAAGATATATTATTATAAAAAATATGTAATATATACGGATCATAAGAAGAAACAATGAATCATTTTGCATCATACCGTTTAGAAAAAAAATTAATTGTACAGTACACCTATTCTATAAACTCCTATTTTTTATCACTTAAAATTTACTTTTACCAACTTTAAAATAATTCTACTTGATTCGACAGATATTAAAACTTTTATTTACAAGGATGACCTCACAACGTCCAATATAATCCATTTTTTCCTCTAAACCTTATCTAGATAAGAGATAGTAATAAGGGTATTTTTGTGAAGTTGTTGAAAAGTGAAAATTTATGAACAAATTTCTCGAATATCAACAATTTACTTTGTTTAGATTTTTTACTGATTTTTTTTTCGATAAAATTTAATTAAAATCATTTCTTCAAAATGAGCAGAATTTGCAAATAAATGACGGGTTCGGTTTTGGTTTAGTTTGGTGCTAGCTGGAATACGATGGAAACAATGCTAGTTGCTTTCTTAAATTGTTGGCCTGTAAATTCCTTAATTTCTAAATCATTGAAAGCTGAAAGTACTCATTTGTCTAGTTCTTTCTTAAAAGTTTCTCATTCACATTTACTAATGGATACATAGGATTCAGACAAGTTTCTGTGTGGAATGGGCACATTGTGTAATAATAATGTAGAAAAATACAAATAATGGATAAAAAATGAATGTGTTTGGTCATGATTAAAAATCAAGTTCAATTTCATTAACAAAATTATAAGTTTGATGCTACAAGTTAGGTTAAATTCACATTTGATTCTCTGAATTCGGGATTCACTCAAGATTTGGTTAATTAATTTCTGAATAAGCTGCCAGAGACTCTAAAAATTTATGGCCCCAAATTTCCGCGAGGAATAGCATTTTAAGAAAAATAAAAAAAATTCTGGATATCAAAAAAAAAAAATCTTAAAATGATCAAAATCAAATTGAAAGATCATTAATACAAAATGGGAAAGTAAATAAAAGATTCTTATTAAAATCTGAAAAATAGTCCAATATATATAAAGTCTGAATAAAGGCTTAGGATATTGCGACTATTTTTTCACGATTTAGTATAAATAAGTTGTATTTTTCAATATAACAAGTTATACAATTTTAAAATGAATTTTAAGTTTATAGTGCACCCGAATGCATACGAGACCCAATAAAAAACAAGAAAACAATAACATTTGCAAGGGCGTCACATCAACATAAACATATTCCTTCAATTATGTGTGGCCATGATGAAGAGCATTTAGCTAGATATGGTTAGTTAATCAACATCTCTACAGGATGGCAAATTAATTTCCAAATTAATGCCAACAACAGAAACAAACAACATGGACCACCAAAAAAATTAAATTAACGAGAAAAATTAGAAAGATATCTATGCGTTCATCGATCGTAACATTAATGCATGCCGACTCTATTATAAAATAACACGTGAAGGTATTGTGTGAAATATTGCACACTAGTGTTATATATAATACATCACAATTAAAGCAAATTGACTTAAAATTCGTGGGTCATCCTAAATACTGGTCGGACGCTTGAGCGGACGGGCCGGGCGATGGGTTGTGAAGCTCGAGGTTAGGCGGTAGCGTATGTATTTATAAAAGGATATTTTTATCAAATATGTGTTGCAGCCTAATGGTTCTAGTCTATTTGGTTGTAGGTTCAATTCTTATTGAGCACATTATTTTTTTTATTTTTTTTCAAGTTATTTTTGTGTGTTACTACATGAACAAAAATTGTTACGCTATGAAGAAAAACGTGTTACCACATGAAGAAAAAACCAAGATAAAGTGAAAAGAAATCTCCAAATTCAAAATTGCGATTTAAAGAACAATTTGATGTGTTACTTACATGAACAAAAAGTGTTCTACGAAGAAAAAAGAATGTTACTACATGAACAAAAACTAGTACAAGGGCGAAAAAAAATCCTCAGTCCAATTTTTTTTTTTCAAGTTATTTTTGTGTGTTACTATATGAACAAAAAATGTTACTCTATTAAAAAAAACATGTTACCACGTGAACAAAATCAGTACAAGCGCGAAAAGAAATCTCCAATCCAAAATTGCAGATTTAAAGAACAACTTGATGTGTTACTACATGAACAAAAGAGTGTTACCCTATGAGCAAAAGAGTGTTACTACATGAACAAAAATCAGTACAAGCGCGGAAAATAAATCCTCAACGTGGAAGAGTACGGAAGGATCTGAATTTCAGCACATATTTTGTGTGGAAGGGTAATCCAACATCACACACTTATTTTCTCTTCTTCTCGCATAATTCACACCAAAATCTCAATTGAACAAACCTGTTTTTATCCAATGATCGGAAGGAATCAAAGAAAATTAGATTGAATAAGAAATTAGGGCATGAATGAGGAAGAAGAAACTCATGAGATCCGCAAGCAATCTGAAGAAAAGAGGAAGAAGAAGAAGAAGAAATTTGGTAGCGTTAATCGCTGCGCAACGCGAAAGAAGAAAACCCATTAATCTGCCCTAACCCGACCCGACAAAGCCTGCCCCGCGAATAAATATGAAAAAAACTCAAGTATTTTATAATTTCACATATCACTTATATGCAATATTGCATACAAATTTTTTGTCAAATAACACTTCGTATAAGCAATCATTATTACTTTTCTCGGGAATGGTGCAGGGTATCAAAGTTAACGAAATTAAATTGTTCTACCTCTATTTTTTATGCGACAAAGTTTCATATGAAATTGATTTACCGTGCACCACTCATACTATTATTTGTAGAAACTAATATTATAATATGAGTGGTGTACGGTAAATCAGTTTCACATAAAACTTCTCTTTTTACGCTTGTTCAATATTGATGTGCATGAATTACTTTTCTCGTATGATTTATGGTATATATCAATGTTCATGAATTGCTTTTTTCGTATGATTTATGGTATAGGTTATTGCTGAAGATAAATTGTATACGTACACAACCTCGATTTATAGTTTCTTATTTAAGAAAAGTCATATATACTCCTTCTCTTCATATTTAACTGTCTCATTCTATTAATCCATACTAATCAAATTTCTAATTTAATTATTAAGTATTAAAAGACTCTTGTACCCATATTTATTCATATAATCACAATCTCATATATTATTTATTGAATATTGATGCATATTGATTATATTGACACTATTTACTAGGCACGTTGTTGGAAGAAAAAGAACAAATTAATATTAGTATTAGTAGAATAACAGATAGAAAAGAACGCTCATTTGGAGATAAAATGAGACAAATAGAAAGGAATGACTTTCCTATACAATATTGATGTAAATGGAAATGAGTTGAAGATTTACGGATCCTGCATAAATTGGGTCAAAAAATAATTAAAAAAAAATTCGCACAAAGGCATAGGAGAATTCGTTCCATTATGTGTTATTATAAAAATAAATATGTGTTATTATAAGTGAAATTATTTGTTACTAGATGAAGATGATTTTTTTTTTACTAATTCAATGATGCAATCTGGTGATTTGAGCATTCACTAAACATTTGGTCATAATTCAGAAGGAAAAACAAATAAAATACAAAAGAAATAGAGAGTGTCTTTTTGTTCAGACAATAACACACATTTTTTTTTTTTTTTACAATAACACATTTATATGTATGTAGTAACAAAATTTTAATAATGTATATGTGTTACTATAAAGACATATATGCACTAAAAAATAAAGGGATTGAAATTTTTATAGTCCCATAACTTGTCATCGTTTTGAAATTAATCCCGATCTTTTGATTTTGATCCTGTAGATTTATGAAAATTTTGAAATTGATTCAGGTGACCTGCAAGTCACCTATTAAGTCAATACACATGTCTCACTTTGTTTGACTTTTTTTTAATGTGGCAATGTTGATTGAATCTTTTATATTAATGTGATATTATTTGATTTAATAATTTATTAAATTAGTAAAAAATAATAAAATTTGAATATTTTTAATTTTTTAAAAGTATTCTCAAATTATGTTATTGGATTTTTTGTGTATATAAGTTTATATTAATTAAAATAATTAATTTATAATTTTATTAATTAAAACATTTAATCACCCTTAAGTAAATTAAATTTTAATCAGGGGCTTAGCCCACCTGGCCACTGGGCTCCTCATTTGAGTGGGAGACCGACCAGGTTCGATTTCCTTTGGGAAAGAATTTGGAGTTATAGGAGTTATAAGGTGGATTGGTGATTTCGTGGAGTATTTGGGTGTTTGGTGTATACTAATTACTAACAACTGACTTTGTCCGGTCAAAAAAAAAAGTAAATTAAATTTTGATAAATTATTATAAAAATTAAAATAAAAATATTTGAGATATCTTAAATTTTAAATTCATTAAAAAAATATGATTGTTAAGTTTGTAAAATTAAAAATCTTAAGATTTTAAAAAGACTGTAATATTAATAAATTAAAATTAAATTAAATATTAATTTAAATTGAATTTCGAAAAGGCAATAGTTTAATTGTTTATAAGGTTTTATTTTAATTTTTTTATATTGGCAGCCATTTTAAAATTTTAAAATTCTCAATTTTTACAAATTTAACAGTCATAATTTTTTTTAATGAATGCACTTTAAGGCATTTCAAAAAATTTACTTTAATTTTTAAAATTATTTGAAAAAAAATGATTTATTTTAGGGTATTTAGATTTATTATGAATATTAATAGGATTACATTTTAAAAAAATATATAATTTTTATTTTAAAAAAAACCTGTAACATAATTTGAAGAATATGTAAATTTTTATTTTTTATTTTTTGTACTAATTTAATATATTATTAAAATAAATAATATCACATGTAAAAAAGGTCAAACAACTCGTCATATGTGAATTGATTGGATAGTTGACCAACTTGACCTGCAGTAGCAGGTCACCTGAACTAATTTTAATTTTTTTACAAACTTATAACTTATAAGATTAAAATTAAAAAGTCAGAACAATTAGAATCAATTTCAAAATGGGCAAATTGCGGGAGTATAAAAAATTTAATCCCAAAATAAATATGTGTTACTTGTCTTGTAATAACTTTAATAGTACTTAGAGTAAGTAGGAGCGAGTCTTGATTCTTTGTAATCAATCCACACACTTATTTGCAAGGATGCAGAAATCGGGCTAGGCGGCCGGCTAGGCACTAGACGGCCGCCAGCCATCCCGATTTATACAAAATCGGCCTAAAAATCATTTTCCCCTCCGAGCGCCGCCTAGGCGGCCAAAATCGGCCTCTGCAACTTTTAATTAAAAAAAAATTCAAACAGGGTTGTGAAATTAGAGAAGAGAGAACCAGATCGGTCGTGCTGCCGTCGCGCTACGCCCGCACACCCGTCTTCTCCAGTCTGCAAGACACCGCCCGCCGCTCGCCGCAGCCTGTGTTCATCTTGCTCAGTCCCGTTTTCGAATTTCAAAATGATTTGGGCGGCGATTTTGTGATTTATGGTGCTGCAATTAAGGATTTCTTGAATGTGAAGGAGATTGGGACTTCAATTTTCCTCCAGGAAAGACAAAGACGTGAATGTGGAGGAGATTAGGGCTTCAATTTTCAATTATTGGGCTTTCTTCTAATATAATTAGGCCCAGTTATTTGAACCAGGAAATAGAATACGTTATTTAGGCCCAGTAACATGCATGTTCTCTTTTTCCTGAATTAAAAAAAAAACTGGACAATTCTAGGCGGCGCCTAGGCGCTAGGCGGCCAAAAAATGTCCGAACTATCGATTTTCGACTTCTGTACCCTTGTTTAATTGACATCGGAGAGGTGTAAATTTGTTAATTATTGACCGTTTGGTTTGGATAATGAGAATTATTTTATTAATATTGTTTGACAATTTTGATGTGACTGTAATAGGAATAAAAGTAAATTATTGAGTACTCTACTTTCATCACTCACTCAACTCTCCACACACATAATACTTATTGTTAATGTTCTAATCAAACAATAATAATATAATAAATAATCTCATAGTGATTGATCCTTTAATGATAGTCATTAGTATTATCGTTCTCAAACTATACCAACCCTTAATATTATTTTTGCGAACTTGTTAGACAAGATTATTTCGTCCTTAAGTTCGATAGTGCAATGATTACAGATTCCTAGAACATGGCATTCTTTATCATTGATATCTCTAAAATCAATCTTCAATTATTTATTTAATAAAGTAAGGGGGTGTATTGATTGTGGAGTCTGTATGATTTTTTTAAACTTTCAAAGTCTGGGGGTATTCAATCTGGATTTTCAAAAGTCTTTAAAAATTATGAGGTATTCAATACGGATTTTAAAAAGTCTTAAAAATCTTTTGGTGATTCAACAATCATGATTTTAATACTCTATGGATTTTCTTTGATTCTCTTCCAAAAATATAAATAGATTTCATTCTCCAAAATCTCTTCTGACAACTAGAGATTTCTACGTATTCTCTCAGAGAACTCTGAAGATGAAATGTCCGAAGAAAAAAAACTTTGTTGTATCTTTAAATTTTCTCATTATTTTAATTTATTTTAATTTCTAATTAAATATAATCTTATATCGTCAATTCTTTGTATTTATTTCAAAAAGAATTCTTTCATTAGCCATCTGTTTGATTCCTATTATTCAAATATTTTATTTTTTCATTTTTTTCATTATTTGTATTTTTTAATTTTTAATATATTGAAATCTTATTTTAATTGATTCAAATTTTAAAATTTCTCATTATTTCCCATTCTTAATTTTTAATTCAAAATTTCAAATTAATATTATATTAACCACCCTAAGTAATCCCGTCACTTTTCTTCTTTATTCTTTAATTTTTCTTCATTTTATTTTGAATTAAATTTTAATTAAAAAATTCAAATCTAACCATCAGTATTAACACTCGATTATTAAGAATCAAATATATCTGCTTCAATTTGTTTTGGTATTAGAATTTCAATATTAAAGATTCAAATATAATATCCATAACTGATTTTATATATAGTCAAATTAAATATTTAGATAGCGAAAGTCAATGTATGGATTAATGAACTTTATTAAAAAATATTATGAAAAAATATTGATTGTTCTAAAAATTGAATCATGTTAAAAAAATTAAAATTGAAGAGACGAACATCCGTTAAAATAGAAGAAAATCAGATCATATTCGATGAAATGATATTTAAATACGTTACAATAGAAGATATAAACACAAACACTTGTTACAAAAGAAGATACATTTATTGTAAACATTAAACGAAACTTGATAGTATGTCATTGACGACTTCATTGTAGACACCACATCATCTTTATAAATTGTAGACACCACGCCACCTTTATGAATTATAAATCTGAAAAAAAAAGAATCATTTGCATTGATAGTTCCAGCGCCGGAGTCTATGGAAATCCATGTAAACCAATAAAAAAATGTATTCCACAATCCTGTCAAGTCTAGGAAAATCCATGTAAATCAATAAAAAAAGTCAGTCAAACTCTGCAGGGAGTCTATGGATTTTCTAAATCCACAGACTTTTTAAAGTCCAAAAAAATCCAATAAAATCTCAATTGAATAAACCCCCGTAAGTCTAGTGTGAAAATTTTCATGTATGAAAATTTATAAAATTGTTCTAAATCAACCATCTACACCCTAAACACTAAATAATGAACCCTAAATTATGACCTATTCGGGCCGGGTGAACCATGAACCACTTGGACCGAGTGAACCATGAATCACTCAATTTTGTCTTACCTTCACCAATTACAGAATTTGATTGTAAATTAAAAAAATTTCATGTATAAAAATTTTCATACTAGACTTTGTCTATTTAATAACGTAATACTTCTTGTTTCCTTTCAAAATTTTGAACCTTTCGAAACAATGACCTGTTCTTGTGGGATGATTTTTAGAATAAGGGGCCGGCCACTAAACTACCGTCCTAAGATCTCGTCGATTGAAAACTAAAACTTGATCGCTCGAATTACTTTAATTAATTAATTTTCATGAAAATTGATTTTTTTTTTTAAATTAAGCAAAGTTTATTACTGGAAGCATAAGAAATGCTCATAAAAGAGAGTACAACAAGGAGACCAAAACAGCACCATATAAATCCAACAACATTACAGTAAACGACCACAAAAAAAGCAAACCACACAATTCCATGGAAATTGACCGGGCAAATGGTGACTTGAACCCATGACCTCACGATATAGGTATTGATACTTTAATCACTTGAACTACATCGTCCAATTCCATGGAAATTGACTTTGCTTGGTTGCCATCATTATTGCTGAAATGAATTGAATCTTTTTACGCCCCGTTTGGTTCACGAGATTGACCATGATAGGTTGAGATTAACATTTTAATCCCACACAATCTACTGTTTGGTTTATGGGATGAGGGCCCAGAATACTTTTACACCTATATACAAAAACGTGTTTAATCCTTATATGAAGGAATATGTCTATACCACATGAAAGATGAGATCGATTGACCAGATTAACATTTTAATATCTATATTGATTTTTCAGTACATGATTAAGAGTTGAAATCTTGCAATTCAAATAATGCAGTCTAATCAATTCAATAATTCTCAATCATATTATAACTAATCAATCCCATCCTATGAACCAAACAAACCTTAAAATAAAGAAAAATAGAATTCACCGTATAGTGTATCCAACTTTAACGATCAAAATCTTGTCCAGAATATATATAATTTATATTTGATTACGTCAGGTATTCATTCAGACTTCAAGACTACAACAACATTAGGTTAGTGAAAATAATATAGATATTTCACACATTGTAATTTTTCTGCAATTACACTTGTCCACTCCTGAAGAAAATATTACCAAGTGCGAATCATAGGCGAAACCACAATCGGACTTCTCACCCAGTGTTTACCATGACTTTCAACCCATGTTATCGAACCAAATGTCACTGCCCCACCACCATAATTATACTCTATCATCACACTGTAACTCTGCTTCTCATATTTCTTACCAAATCTCAACGTGGTTGGATAAACCGTCACTGTGGACCCACTCGGAGCTGTCACACGAACCTCATACGACGTCGCCTCACTCCCAACATTCGTCACAGTCCTTTCGAACTGCTTGACAAAGGTCGTGGTCGTTTGATTGGAGTACAACGCGATGAACGACGGGTAGTTCAAATCCTGTGACATATTAGCAGCACAATTGTACCTTGATCTCGTAATGGTATAAATTTGACTCTCAGTGAAATTTATGGCGCAAAGAAGATTCACATAATCTTGAGGGGTAGCATCGTAAATTAAGCCCGGATCGAGTGCTCTGTTCGGGTCAACCTGCCCTGCTCCCATTGCTAGAGGCGTGGCTTCTTCAAAGTTGAAAAACGAATCCAGAATGTTATTCCCAGTATTATCTAACGGGTTAGCTGTGGTGACCATTGCTGATCGAATAGCAGCTGGGCTCCACTCGGGGTGGGCCCCTTTGAGAAGCGCCGCAATGCCCGAAGCATGAGGGCAAGCCATTGACGTCCCTGATACAGCAACGAATTCGCTAGTCAACGCCAGGTTTGACCCGATTGAAGCTGTTTGTGCACCCGGTATCCATGACGCTAGGACCAGTGACCCGGGCGCCATGATATCGGGTTTCAGTATACCCGGATAGCTCGGTGCGGGGCCCCGTGAAGTGTACCAAGCAACAAAAGGCGCAGGCTTAACATCTACTAAAGTCTGCTGGAATTTGATACTACCAACTGGCTTTTCCCATTTCGTTGCGTAGTCTATCACGATTTGTCCGTACTTAGGATTAATCACTACGCCTGGGATCGGGAAATTGTCGAATACGAATAAATGCACGTTGTCCGAGATGAAAATTGCAGCAGCAGCGTTCGACATTGAGACGTTAGACATTTGGTCGAAAACAGAGCCGTTTTCACAAATTACAATCCCGTTCCCAACTGTTGATATCAAAGCCTCCGCTGATGTACAAGACGACACCATTTTATTGTACACGAGGGGCACATCGGAGACAAGAGCATCTGCAGGGAACATACTCCAGCCATCGAGTTTAACTCCGTTACCCAAAGTTAACATTCCCCCAAAGGAACGGTCGATGGACCCTGCCGCAACCGTCAAAACCCACGGGATTCCGTTATGCAAACTTCCAACAGCGTGCTCGTTTCCAGCAGAAGATGAAACGAGCACTCCTTTCTCCATAGCTCCAAAAGAAGCTATGGCGATCGGGTCTTTATAAAGGGGGACATCGTCGAACCCCATGGAGATGGAAATTACGTCGACGCCGTCAGCCACGGCTTGATCCATGCCAGCTAGGACATCCGAAGCGTAACTTCCTAGCCCTTCCCAGATGACCTTATACATGGCCACACGTGCACGTGGCGCCATGCCACGTGCAGTACCCTTGGCGTAGCCGAAGAACGAAGCGCCCTCCACGTAATTTCCAGCAGCGGTGGAGGAAGTGTGCGTTCCGTGGCCTTCAGTGTCCCTTCCGGAATTCATGCTCAGGGTTATATTCGGATTATCCGCTATAGCCCCCTTGTTGAAATACCGAACTCCTATTAATTTTTTGTTGCACATTGACGAGTTGAATTCTTGGCCTGCCTCGCAAATACCCTTCCATCTGGAAGGAATTGCGGTCATGCCATCGTCTTTGTAGCTGGGACTCTCGGGCCAAACGCCCGTGTCGATCACACCCACGATCACATCTTTGCCGTAATCAGAAGCCGGCCATAACCCCGTGGAAGGGTTTAGTTTAAAAATTGGAAGGTGTGTGTGGTGTCAAGTGTGACATTTTTGTCTTTATACGCGGAGACGAACCCTGGAGACTTCTGGAGGGCTGCAATTTCTTCTTTCGACAACTTTGCGCTGAATCCATGAAACGCGTTGTCGTAAGTGTAAACTAGCCTCGGTGGCTCTTGGAGTTGGTCTGAAGATTTTGGGACAACGGATTTAAGGGAATTTATAGCGAAGGTGTACCAGTGGTTATGGTTTGCGAAGGCTTTGGGCATGAAGGATTTGTCCATGTGGACAATGTAGCTGGACCTTTGTCCAAAAACTATGGCACCATTGAAAAGAAAATGATAGTGAAAATAGGAGCAACAGAGGAATTTGTTTAATTAACAGCATTGTTCAAAACCTTTGTTGTGATATGGTTTAATTGAGAGTGTGTGTGGTTCTTATTTATAAAGATATTGAGAGCCAAATTGCATGCATTCATAGTAATAATCAACTCCAAACATCATAATCATCGTCTAAATGATAGGTGTCAAGTATACAAAATTACCTCAAAAATTGACGTCCTGTGACGGCCTTTTCTTTATTTGGGACAATTGATTGGTTTAGGAATTTATTTCAGAGGTACTATAATTTCAATTCACGTAGGACAATTTTTTTAAATAACATTTAAAATTAAAAAAATATATAAAGAAACAAAATTAAATGTAAAGGTGTCAAACACATGCTCGGCCGGGTCACCTTAAGTCCATCGGGGCCTTTGGTGCAAAATACGGCACACGTTCATTTTTGGTTTTGTCTATACTACACAATAGTGTAGTGTCAAATACTTATGTATCTTGATATTATTAATTGAATTAAAATTAAAAAAAATATAAATGTAAGAGAATGTGATGGCCCTACATGTATATGTGATGCAAAAAGAGGTGCTAGCTGGGTAGTGTCCAAAACCCTAGCATAGGCAAAATCTGTATTTTTACCATTCAATTTGCACGAGCGAATGTGTGTGTACAGATGAATTATTAATATGAGTTGGTCTCCCATTAATCAGGTCTATGCTATGAACTTGGATTGTTTGATTCATTTTACTCATTTTCAACACATTTTTCTACACCATTAAATTTGACCCGTATTATAATCTGGATAGAGTCAAATGTCATTAATTAAAAACTTGGTTCATAGAATATGAATCAAGTTTATACAAGTCTTTGTCTATTAATTTGATGTAAAATGAGGGGGTGCACCGGGTGTCTCATCCAAGGTTATTTACAAAATTGGCAAAATTTTGTTTGAAAATAATACCATTTAAAAATCAACACAAATTAACACTCACTTTTTTTAAAGTACTTTATTTTTAAGTTATAATCTATCTCATCATTTATATTTACATCATTAATTAACCATGTGTATCGGGGTTGGGTCGGGCACCATGTCGGTTCGGGGCGGGTTCCGGTCGGATCTAAGTAAATTTTTGAATTTGCACGCAAGTCATTTTCCTTCAAACCCTGACCATTTCCATATTTTTAATGCCGAGATGAAAATAGCAGCATTGGTACGCAATAAAGTAAGGTGTTTGATTTTGATGCAAACTTGTAGATCCTCTGTTTCTCTCCATTTTTCTACTTTTTCTGATATCTTGCTACATAAACACGGTTTTCCTCCTGAAATCGCTTCACGAATTGGCTCACACTTGACCCATCTTAAAAACCAAGAAAATGCCGATTCAGTTCTATCATTCTTGAAGGAGACTGGCTTTTCGAATGCCCAGTTGCTGAAAATCGTGAAAAATAGGCCACGGATTCTGGGGGCTAATCTTGAAAAATCAATTAAACCCAAAATCAAGATTTTCCAAGATGGGGGTTTTTCTTCTAATGACATGGTCAGGATAATTTAATAAAAAAAATAAAATTACTTGGATCCGACCCGGAAACCCGCCCCGAACCGACCCGGTGCCTGACCCAACCCCGATACCCATGGTTAATTAATGGTGTAAATATAAATGAAAAATAAAATAAGAAATTATACACGTGACACCCTAAAAATAAATGAAAATACAAATTAATTGTCACGTGTACTGTTCACCGGTTGACCAACCGGTTTGACCGATTTTTGGGCCAAAATCAAAAAAAAGTTGAAACATACAGGGGATATATCATAATGTGGTAACTGATGGGTCAATTTCAAATCGGCCAAAAGTTATTTGGCTACAAAAAATTTAATCCCTAAAATGAAATGGTTCTACAATTAGAGAATGATTTGAACCACTTAAAAACAGTGAGAATCACTTATTAAAGTAAAAATTTGTGAAGGGGCTGCTTTAAGTAGAAGTGTTTCTATGCCCAAATAATCAGTTGCGAACACGCCCTTAAAACTGCTAGTAGAGCTTACAAACACATGTAACTACTACCACTTTAAAGTTAAAAGTGATTTTACTTGATTTTATTGTGACATCTTTTTACAATTCTAACCTCGCAACTTCTAGTATAATCCAACTTACCCCCCTAAACCTTATCTAAATAAATAAGGGCATGTTGTTAAAAAGTGATTTTTTTACAAACACTTCAAACACCTCAATAATTTAGTTAAAAATACAGTTTCAAAAAACTATTCATTTTATTTCAAAAAGAAAAAAAATATTATCCATTTTTTGTTTTTCTACAACATATATTAAAATTGCACTTGAAAATGAGTAGAGTTTGCAAACAAATGGCGGGTCTGTTTTGGTTTAGTTTGGGGGTTGCTGTTACGATGGAAACAATGCTAGTTGCAGTCTTATACTGTTTGCAACCCAATTCATTAATCTAGTCATTGAAAGTTGGATGTGCTCATTTGTCAATTTCTTTCTTACAAGTTTCCTAATCAAATTTATTAATGAATACATAAGATTTAGACAAGCTTCTGTTTTGGAGATCGGGTACTTGAACAAGAGCTACATGCCTTCAACTTTTAATAATGTAGACAAAAAAACAATGGAAGAAAAATGAATCATGTTTGGTCATGATTAAGAAATCAAGGCAGGGAAATTGCAAGTTTAATGTTCTATTTTAGGTGAATTACACCATTCAATATTGCGAGGAATTGCATTTTATTTTAACAAAAAAAAAATCTAAAATGATCAAAATCAAATCGGAAGACCATCGATATAAAATCTAAAAGCTAATATGAACCTTTTAGTTGAAATAACATATTTTATTACGTGCATCTTTTCAACCACTAGTTCACCATAAGATTAAAAAAAAAAACACTCTTACATTGAGGGGTATTTGTAAACACAAAATTTCGCTACGGGAAAATAAAAAATTTATTTTTTGAAAGTTGTTCCCTCATACAAAAAATTTTAAATATATTGAAATTTCGCACGGTATCGGTATATAATATCGGCATACCGAAAATTTTGGTATAGTTTTTCTACGACAACCGGTGATTTTTCGTCGAAAAATTTCGATCAAGAATGTGATAATTTTTTCGGTATGTCGTGCCGCATGATTCACCACAAGATTTAAAAAAAACACTTTACAAATTTGGACAAGTGTTAAACACTTATTTTAGATTAATTTTTACCACGTTTGAGATAGTTTTACGGTGAGAATGAGTATAATTCGGGCATGATGTTTTAATATTTTAAAAGGGACAAATGTTAATTTAGATTAATTTTTACCACGTTTCATGTATGAAACCGTCTTATATGAGTTTTTGCGTCTCATGTATGAAACCGTCTTATATGAGTTTTTGTCAAATTTTAAAGAAATGTTTCTAAATAATTAATAGAGTTTACAAACACCCTATCAATAGTGTTTGAAAATAGGCCTAGATATTACTCTCCCTCCATCTCATACTTATTTATCCCTTTGTTTTCGGTGTAGATTTTAATGTGAGAGTTGTTTATTAATATTTAAAGTGATAAAATGGCTTTTGATCGAGGATATTGTAGTATTTTATGTTTTATTATTAAATTAAATAACTTTTTATGGGTAAAAATAGTTCCATGGGATGTAATTTTAAGATGTTGGGAGGAAATAATTGAAAAGTGAGTAATAATTATTTTATTGACTTTTATGAAAAAAAATAAATAAGAATAAAATGGGAAGTTTGGGAAAATAGATAAACAAGTATGAAACGGTAAAAGTATTTTTATTAATATACACTTTCTAAGATAAGGCTGTCAGAGGGCATCAATTGTTGAAGTAACTTTCTAAGCTTAGGGTATTTGCAAGAAATTTTAAATTATTATAGTCGCGTGTGCATACATAATTTAAAGTATTTTATTTTTTTATTAAATTAAATAAGTTTTAAAAAGTTATAAGCTAAAATTTGAAAGAAATATGTTTTTGGTCGCTTATGAACATTTTTTAAATATATATATATATATATATTTTTTGCAAACACTATCAATTTCTTTTTTTTACAATCACCATCAACTTCTACTATTAATCAATTTTTCCATAATCACTAATTTTAATAATTTTTTCATAATAATAACTTTTTGCCAACACCCCCTAAACCATGGCCATGTCGTGCTTGAGGCAAATGAGTCAACCGACTCAGGCCCAAATATTCGTGATTTTTTAGGAGCCCATAATTGTGTATATTTATACATATTATATTAAAATAACTTTACAAGTACCAAACACATTAGTTGCTTTGTCCAAGTGGATAAACCCATTATTATAACTTTAAAGTCCATGTCTTGAATCCTAGAGCCTATTATATTAAATCAAGTATAATTGGGCCCAATTTTTAAACTCGATTAATTTTTTTAACTTGTATTTTATGATTTTTTTTTTAAACTCGGCTTATTTTTTTAACTTGTATTTTATGATTTTTTTTTTAAAACTCGACTCATTTTTTAACTTGTATTTTATGATTTTCTTTTACTTGAATACTAATAAGTCACGTAAAATTGGGTCTAATTTTAAATTAGACCTAGACTCTATAATTCTTAGAGTCGGCCCAACACTTAACCCCATTGTTGAGACGGAGATTATTATGTGTTGTTATTGATTATATACTATGAATGCATGCAACTTAGGCTCTCAAATATCTTTATAAATAATTAAGATCCATATACACACTCAATTAAACCAAATTAAAAGAAACGTTTTCGAAAATGATTTTAGTTAAACAGCTTCCTCCGTTACTCCTTTTCACCGTAGTAACCATTCTTGTCCATGGTGAAATAGTTTTCGTTACATAACTTACATTGTCCACAAGTCAAAATTAACTGCTATGAAGTTGACTAAATCAGCCCTCTCAAGTCAAAAAAAAATCTAGAGAGCATATATAGAGGGTACACAAGGTCCTACGCATGATCTTGTGCGTGACTAAATCAGTGTGCATCTCTCAGTATGCATAACTTCACTCAATCCACCAAATACTTTACCCAACTTTTTTTTTTTCCCCAAATAGACAGGTCGATATTAAATTATTGGACATTGGTATGTTTGTTTATGGTTAGAAAAGTCACTTTTGGAATTTCAAATTCCAAATCTCAATTTGCTTATTATGATTTTGATATGTGATTTTAAATCCTTTAAAATTTTATTTTATAATTATACTTATAAGTTATAATACATTTATTTTATATTTTTTAAACACAATTTTTAATACACTATCAATCATCTAACATATATTTTTCAATTATTATTATGTATCTAACTCAATATTTTCTCTCCTACTTTTTTACTTTATTATCATTACATAATCATTCAATCATTTTTATATTATTTTTTACAATATAATATTATTTTTATTATTTATTTTTTCAAAATTCTAATTTATTTAATTTTACCAAATCTGCACTCCCAAACATATATATACAAAATACAATTATACTTTTTGCTTTATACAAAATCCTTCCAAATATTATCTTTATGATTTCAAATCCCCTCAAAACTATAAATAAACATAACCTAAGGTATTCATTTTTATAACATTACAATATAATTAAGTTGATTTATTAACTTTATAGAAATTGCTTCATATTATAATCTCATTTTAAGAATTAATAATATCAATTTTAAATTCTTGACGTAATGGAATAGCTTAAGTGCTTAGACCACCACCTATGATATGAGGTCATGAGTTCGAGTCACCATTTATCCTATTAAAGAAAAATCAATTTTAAATTCTTACGCATATCAAAAATTCATCGAGCCCCTTGATAAATTTTTTCAACATTAAAAAGTACTCCTAATTTACATCTTTCAAATTTCTGGAATCCCTTTCCCTTGATCAAAATAAAGCATTTAAAATGCACAATTATTAATGCTACTTATTAATTAATTAATAACGTTAAACTTCTAAACAGTATACAATAAGGTTGTAATGAAACAAAAATGCAAAGGCAAAACAAAGGTATTTACATTGGCTAACCCTGTCTTGTTGTACTACTGTTCTTCATCCGTTTCTTGCTTTATCGTCGAAAACCTATCCGTTTGGATGCTACTTTCATATCCGCTACTATCGCCTGGTTCACTCATGTGCTTACCCATTGCTCTCTCCTTCATCCCATCACGATAATGTGACCGTACGTTCTCCCTTGATCCCCAACGGTCCTGTAAAATATACGCCACACACAAGTTAGAAGGAGCCAACAATTCATCAAGGTAAAACCATAATACAAGTGTTTGTTTTTGGATTTTGGTATGTAAGAGTGATTGATGGTGTATCATTAAAGTGTATAAAGTGCATTTTATTGGGAAGGATAATAATAGTGCGTAGAAAGTGAGATTTAAAATCCAAATTCAAAAACCCAAAACTGAATGTGACGTGGATTACAAAATCCCAAACCCTTCCGAATGAATTCCAAACAAACACACCCTAACTTATTACTTAGCAAGACAAAACATTGGCATGTGCAGTTGGCAGTGTACATAAAGAAGTTTTTGGAAGCACATTAATGGCCCAACAAAATTATATTGCTTTTCAAACAAACAAAAAAAACAAATTCATATTGGATTTATTAAAAACTTACATCTCGGAAAGGAAAATCATCAGCCTCGAGCATGTGTACGACGTGTCCCATTTTTGGTCTCTTCTGAGCATTTGGGTCAACGCAACGTAAAGCAACTAACAGAATCCGTTTCAAAGCTCTCGAAGAAGGCTTCTCGGATAACTTAGGATCCATAACTCCCTCAGCATTTCGATTGGAAACCATAGTTTTAAGCCAATCAACCAAGTTCACCTGAGAATTGACACATATATGTAGTTAAAAGCAGTTAAATCAATACCTCGAAATGCCATAATTTCTGTGGATTTATGCAAAAGCAAACCTCCCCTGCAGAACGGCTATAATCCACTGGGTTCCTCCCGGAAATGATTTCCATTATAAGAATACCGAAACTGTACACATCACTTCTGTCGTTCAACATGCCCGTGCTTGCATATTCTGGAGCCACGTAGCTTGAAAAGCGAAGTAAAAAGATCAGATATTAATCTTATTTTTGTAAAACGTAATAGTAAAAAGCAAGTATTGTGTGAGACCGTCTCACCGTGCTGGCAGTATCACTTTTCAATAGAAAAGTTATCACTTTTAAGGTAAAGTATATCACTTTTCAATTTTTTAAGTTACAATGATAATCTTTTACATACTTTTTTGGAAAAGTGAGTGTCTCACTATTGAAAAGTGATATTGGTTGCACGGTGATACAGTCTCATGCAAGTTTTGGCCGAAGTAAAAAGTTCAGTTATTTATCTTATTTTTGCAAGGGTAAAAGAAAGTAATAGGTGACTTACCCAAATGTACCCATAACCCGTGTGGTAATGTAACTCTTCTCGGAGCCTAACAGCTTAGCAAGACCAAAGTCGGAGACCTTAGCGTTCCACTCTGTATCCAGTAGAATGTTGCTCGATTTAATGTCACGATGAACGACCTTAGGCTCAAGACCTTCGTGGAGATATGTCAACCTGAGAAACTCAACAAGTTTAAGTTGCAAACACGAACAAAATGCACAACGGGTAAATCGACAAGTAGTTGAAAACACGAATTTACCCCTTGGCAGTTCCAAGTATGATCTTCATTCGATTTTCCCATGTAACAGGGCTACGAGGCCCAACATCTCCATGTAACCATTGCTCTAAGTTTCCATTGTCAACATATTCGTACACGAGCATCCTGAAACGCAGACGATTCATTATTACAAATCGATGTAAACAACCTTAAACGAATCCAAAGT